>JAANSO010001825.1:0-15392 GCA_036507315.1 Lepidocyrtus fimetarius | reverse complement strand
ATGACAAGAAATCAAATATGGAAGTAAATCTCAAAGAAGTATTTTTAAGATAAGGAATAGTTTGAGGAAGATGGAACCACAAGGAAAAAGTATTACTTTAAATATTCCATCAAATATCACAATGGATTACTGTATTTTGTCAGTTTACAATTTAAATTCAACCTACACTGATTAGAATAAAGTCCGCATAAATAAAGTATTTTAAAATTGTGAAGAAAGCGATTCAATTTCTTTGCTTACATGATCTTTCAAGATAGTGATTTGAAAGTCATGTCCAAAATAACAAAGAACGGATACTATCGTGTCGTAATTCAATAATAATATTGTAAGCTGGTAAGTAATAAAACGTTCCTACTTTGAATAGCAAAGGAGTTCATTTGGTTATACATAATAATATTTAAAAACATTTAGCTCGATTTTAAAAATATGTACATATATTATGATTATATATTATTGTGAATTTCTTATTTACTTATTATAGATAGATGCTATTAAATAGTTCATTTAACAATATATAGTGAATCACAGTAGCACGTCTTATTTAGCCGTAGCGTCAGCGTTAAGAAAAGATGAAAGGCTTGGCGTTTATTGTTAAAACATAATAGGCTTGTTTTTACACTGATCTATTACATACTGCGTAAACTTTTTCAAAAATTTAGGATATTCCCGTTTGTATACGGATCGCAGCGCTGCAGCAGGAGCCCATCCACCTGGATTAACTAAAATAAAATAAAATAATATTTAGTATAATTAGTATTTATTTTCATAACAAAAAGAAACTTTTCTGTTGCTCCCTGAATAAAAAATTTAAAAAACTTACTTTCTGAACAATATGTAACTTTGCATGTGTAGGTTTTCTCTGGTTACTTCTCCATTCTTTGGAGGTTCAACTATTGTCTGACAGCACATACAGACTGTCAGATCCACCCGAATATATTTGTTACTTTTGCATTCCTAAAACAGACAAAATAAACAAAGTTTGCAATAATTCAAATGCATCAATTTACTATAAATTGATTGATGGAAACTAATTTAAAATTGAGCTTTTAAGTTTTACCGGAGCTTTTTTATGATCCGTTGAATGATTGCAAACAATCCATGTTTTAACACCATCTGAATCTCGTTCATCAGGGACGGACCGAATATGTGACCAGAACAATGCATCTCGTTGTGCCGCAGGCCATATACGTTTGTGAATTTGGAGGAATTACTAGAGTATCTTCAGAAATTGACTCCAATATTGTCATTTGTTCCAACGTGGCTAAAAATAAATGAAAGTAAAAGTTGTAATACTTTATACTCCAATCCAAACTAATTATGCATTAATTGAAAAATGGATAACTTACTTTCCCATTCCATTCTGACATCTGGACTGAAAAAATAATGACACATTTCGTGACCCGTTACACCTTTCACTGTGTGGACAGCCTTTAATGGATCTACTACTCTGCCGTCGATTTCCTGTTCCCGTTTGTACATACGCATTTCACCATCCTCAGCAAAGAGTTCCCAGCCGCCTTCCCCAACTCCAAGTTTTGCATAATGCAATTGCTCCAACGTGACCTTATCGATTTCTTTCCATAAGGGATGATGCTGGGATTTCGAGGGGGAAAGACTTAAATCTGTCTTCATTGTTTTGAGACGTTCTTTAAATGCTTGCTCTTCCTCCAATCTATCAAGCCCCATTTCAACAGCATCGTAAAATTCATCTTCATTTAGCGTACTGTGGGGCCCCTCTTCCAAATCTGGACCACCCATTGTAACCTTCTTTTCGTTTGCCTCTTTGATTGCTTCGCTAAAATTCTCTTCTAGCTTCTTCCGCTTTTGAATCTCTCGTTCGATTTTCTTCTTCCACAGGTCTTCCCTCTGTTGCATAAATTCTATGCAACTAGAAACGGAACCTAGAATGGCCGCAGTTGTGGCCTACGAACATGCACGAAATCAACACTTAATTCAACAAAACTATTTAACTAATATTATGAATGAATCCGTGAAGTTTCCTAAAAAAAATTGCTGGCTAATTTTAAAAAATTTCCTTACCTTAAATGTAATTGCTTCGCCTCTGAAATCCACAATTTTAAGACCAGAGTCTCTCAAAGCTTGATTTAAACTAGCAACATCTGCAAGTAAAAATAAAATATTTAAATATAATCGACTCCCATACTCAAACTACTACTACTCTTCCTGAGCTGTATACTAGAATTTTAATAGCTATAAACCAGCCAGTGAACAAATAATTTTGTAAGCTTAAAAATAATCAGAAAAATAAATATTTAATTAAACGTCACGTTGAATCGTAATCATCAAACCATGCATTAATATTTGTTTTGAAGATGATGTCATAGGGAATAGGGGAGCAGCCTCATAAAAATGAAATCGACACAAAATTTTATATGATTTTAAATTACGATAAAATCTTTGATTTACAAACCTGTGTAACTGTGCTCCAAATTTTTAACAAATAATTTATTGAAACTGATCTATGCACTAAGTTTGTTCTAATCACTAATGAAAAGTACAATTAATAACTCAGTACGCTAGTAGTCAAAACAAAATCAACTAATTATCTCTTGTGTATCATTTATTGATAAAATAGAAATCAAAGTCAAAACAGATCTAAAAATTAACAAAAACTTTTGTGTAATATGTAGCCAAACGCTCTCTTAGTTCTCATTCCCAGTTCTGTAGCAACTGTCAAATGCAAAGGGATTTCACAAAACAAAAAAGAAATCCTTCTGAACTGAACTTCCTTCCACAGCTTTCCTATCTGCCTCCCAGCAAAATACGTTTTACGTTTCTTTCCTTCATTCTAAATTTCCATGAGTCAAGTATAACATTGATTTAAAAATGCACATGTCTATTAATATTACCTACTTAAATACATGACTATTTGTTTTTAATGACGTGTTCGTATTTTGAATCAATAGGATTAATTTCATTCCAATTTTTCAATCATCATCATATTTTTTTACATCCACGAATCGAATAACAAATTATTATGTGTACAGTGTGTTGAGGAATACATTTTTAAACAGATAAATAAATGAAAGGGGACAAAGAAGTGTTGCGTTATTCGATCAACTACTTTTCTGTACTTTTAAGTTTTACTTACTTAGTAGTCGCATCATTCATGTACTCCAGATAATTTTAAAGGAAGCAGTAAAGCATAAAAGTAGTGGCAGAAACAGACTTCCCTCCATCCACACTGTAATCTTTTCTTTTGATTTTATTCAGGCTTTGCTCATTTTGTAAGCTCATTTCATTTCCCAATGAAAAACAATTTTTCTAAATACTTTAACGAGCAGGAGGGAGACCATAATCATAATCTCACTAAAATCCCAACCTTTCTTCTAAATATCACTCTCAGTCTTCTAATTCATGAAAATGTGCTAGCTACGAATTGTAAAAAAGAATTCGAAAAGGAATTCTATGAAAAACGTAGTGTGGAAGAAGGGAGATGCATTGCTTGAATGAGTAAAAGAAAGATTATTATGAGGCTATTTTAATGATAAGAATGAATTATGCTTTAAAGATTATGAAATGTAGTATGCATACCTACTTGCATAATATGGAGAGATACAGTAACAGAAAACAGAAAGATTAATATGTACGTATTTCCTTTGTAAAACAGTTCATGAAGATTCTTTGAGAGAGATATTTGAAATATGGGTTTGAAGATTTCTTCAAAAGCCACCAAAGATCTAGTTTATACATACAAAAAAAAATGTAGTTTTATTTTCTATGACCTGAGCTTAAGCAATTTAAAAAAAGGAGATTATAGCATAACATGATAGGTATGTGATTTTTGTAACGTCCTTTTAGAAAAGTACCCCTGTCCTACATTCGAAACAAGCAAATCCTATTTTGATATAACCTTTCTGGACAATGTTCATCCCACCACACATCCTTTGAAAAAAATCGTTCCTTTTCCTTTCTGCTTCATGTTATGAATTAAACTGCTATTTAACCAAGCTTTTTTGTGTATAATAAGCTACAGCCTACCACTTTCTTCGTCCATGAAAAACAATCCTAATTCTGTTCCTTTTATACCTACAAATACTCATACCCTACATGAAATTTCAGATAAAAATATGAAAGCCAAAAGTGACAATTCTGAAATACAATCTCGAGTGTCATTCTAGATTAAGAAAACGAAATGTTTAAAAAGGTTCACTATCACTTACTTCCCATAACAAAGCAATGTTTACTTTAACCTAAACCAGAATTGTATAGCTGGAGCTTTGAACCATTCGAATTCATGTATCGATTAAAGAAATCAAATGAATCACACACAACCCTATGACTCATGCTTTGTTATGTTTTACTATGTATAAGTTTCTACGCAATTAATACATCACAACAAAGTCTGAAAATATCTACACACGTGATTTATGTTGACTGAGGATAAATAATTATGGGTAAGGGTAAAAGTTCACAATTTGTCAGATATGAACCAGAAATTAAGAAAAAATTACAAGCAAGCGAAAACACTTTTTTCGATTTATATTCCTAGTAACTTATCCTTATCAGTCATTTTTAGGACAAAGGATTCAGGATTGTCACAATTCATTTGTTCGCTCACTATCAATCATCGCAAGTCAGTTCACAGCAGCTAATTATAAGCTCATATACTACGTCTATGAATCCCAGAGAAATAAAAGTTCTGAATTTTCATAAGACAAAGAGAAATGTAAAAATGAGGTTTACTTTAATTGATCCAAAGAGGTTTGCTGTCTGAAAAAAGGGGATTCTGTCGTGTCGTTATATGAAGTAGGAGTTGGAGTATCCAAGTCTTCAATGACGCCATTTAGTTTATTAGGACTGCTACTTCCACTCGTGGCGGTACTACTATTAGTATTGTCTGTGGTTAAACTGTCAAAATCACCTACTCTGCTGCTATTGGACGCCTTCGACAACAAGTCGAAATATGTTTGGAGTGTATCAATTTGATTAACTAAAATCCCTCGGTAATTTTCTAAATCGTGATAATTTTGCATTTAAACTTTTGCTCCGGTGAAAACTCGAGGTTGATGTAATGGACTGAGTTGTTGAGGAAATAGATACGACGCTTCCATGTCTTTTTAAACTGTTTTGACTTCCATAACCAGATTCATGCTAAAAATCAAATCAGTATAAATGTATTTAAAATTAATCACCTAACTAACATGGATTACTTAAAAGAATTAATAGTCTGTAACAATTACCTTTGACACTTCCAAAGCATCTACCCACTTGCTTTTATCGTCAGCACTATTCGCTCTTAAATACCATACGCAGTCATTGAGGGAGACATCGAATCTTTTTTCATCAAATTCATGAGGCTATAAGAGAAAGAACAATCTTGTTTATATTTCAGTATTTCAATTGAAGTTCCAGTATTTAAAAACGTACGAATGGATTTGTGTACCAATCATATTGATAAGTTTTTAGGTTTTACCTTAATATTAGCCTTAAGTATGGAAATAGAACCCCGACACCCAAAGGAAAGGTCATATTCGGATTTATAATACGATAAGGTTCCATCCTTCAACACAATAAATCTATCTTGCCATCCATGAATATAATTTGTCCATTTGCTAAGAACCCCTTGAACTTCCCCACGAGGGCCATTACTGTCTGAGATGACATCATCTTCTTCATCCGTCAACACAGGGCTTCCCTCTCGTGACTGCGACATCTTAAAGTTCAAGTACTCCTGTAAAACCTAGAACTTGAACAATAAGGTCGTCTCAAATTAGTCCAATCCTGAAGAATCTTGACTGACCTGGCAAAAATAGAGAAATGGAACAAAATTATTAAACCATCATTATATCACTCAACTTTAAAATTTACTGTCATTTTTTTGTGGAAGAATCTGACATGACGCTTTTGCAAATTTGAAACGAACAACATACGAAACCGACGCCAACAAACTAAGCGAAATGAACAAAGCCTAATGGGATAAGCTTACGCTGGCTTACATACCACCGCGCTGCTATAAATGTTACGCAATAGCTCACCCTTCGCAAACAACTCGAATCACATTGAAGACTGGTCAAATTTGAGATGGAGCGGGCAACCTTAAGCTTGTAAGATTTGTATTTATTAAGCAACATCTAATTTTCCAATTTTCTTCACTTGAAATAACAAATTTGATGGAAAATTTTGGAACTGAGCATCTATTCGAATTTTGAATGGCTAATTGATAATTAATTAATATTGGGAATTGATAAAGACAAAAGAAAAAGACAAAAAGAGGTTAGTTTAGAAATAGAATTTAATTGCTTAGCGCTAGTTCATTCTTGAAAAGTTCTCAAATTTACTTTTTAAAAACAAAATACGTCTGTCAAAAAATATGTTTTAAAGCGCTTGCTTTTTCTCATTTTTTGTTTTGGACAGCTGAGATTAGAGACAGTTTGACTGACTGAACAAATTTGCTCACTCCATTTCCTTACGAAGAAATACGAGAATAGAAAGACATTAAAATTTGTAATCATTTGGGAGTTAAATTTTCTCAGGGAGGATTTTAACTGTCAAGTTAAGGTAAAATTACATAACATTTACAAGAATTTGGCAAGAAGTAGCCAACAATTGACAACTAGAAATGACTTGACCTTATTTAGCAATTAAAAACCAATTACATTAAAATTATCATTGCTAATGAACTGCGTAATTATTCCTTTCATTCACCCTCATTTATCTACAATTTGCGACATTTCAATTGTTGTTAATTGGAAACTACAATTAAGTTTGATTTATGTAAATTTAGAACTATGGCTTCAGTGAATGGACCAAATACACCTGGAGGTCCAACTTCAAATTCGTCATCCCAACTGTCATCATCACTGGGAGCTAACGCTCAATCATTAAACAATGCAAATGCAGCGGGGCCGAGTGGTGCCAACAGTGGTCAGCAAGGAAGTCAACAGCCACAAACGCCCAACACAATTCTAACTAGAAAGTGTTTGCAAGAATTAGTAAAACAAGTGGACCCTAACGAACAATTAGACGAAGACGTTGAAGACCTTCTACTTGGATATGCGGATGAATTTTTTGAACAAATTGTGGAAGGAGCTTGTACGATAGCAGCTCACCGAAAGGCATCCGCAGTTGAAGTAAAAGATTTGCAAACCTATTTGGAACGAAATCTATCAATGTATGTTCCAGGTGTCGGAAGTGAAGAGCCGAAGCCATTTAAACGGGCCCCAGTTACAGACGCTCATAAACAACGAATGGCTTTAATTAAGAAACAGTTGAAGAAGTACTAAACCTGAAGTTTAATAAGCCGATGTACTGTAATTAAATGTATACCTCGTGAGCAGCTAGCTACACAGCATTATTTATTGTTTGAGAATTTATTGCCAAAAACAACACGAGAATCTGATATTTGACATTATACGATGCTGTTTCAATCTCTACTTATATGATACTTATAGAAAATGCAATTTTCAATTGCAATCTAAAATGTAAGATAATTTCACTGTTTGATATTGATAAATCAAATCGTTATACTTAACAAAGGTCCTCATTTATAGGAGTCCTCAACTATTGCATATTATGTATGCAGTTTTTAAAACTATTTTATTTTGCAAAAATAAACGGACAAATCATGGCAAAAATCATTTCGCACTTTACCCGGAACTCTTTGATTTTCTTAAAATACTCGCATTTTATCACTCATTTCAGCCACAATTCAATTTCATTAAATTAATTTCTTCCACACGTGACTGCATAATATTTAACATCTTACAATTAATGGATCATGAAGCGACTTTATTGATTATTTCACTATTTCAAAGATTAATTGCACAGTTAATTGCAACATACCCTTTTTAATGTGGACTTAAGGAAGAACCCAAACCGAAATTTTCCAACGATTGATTTCACAGTTACCAGTAACCCGATTTACTCACATTTTAACGAAAGCTCTTCATTGGAACTTTCTCTTTTGTTCACTTTCACTTTGTTTTTACCAGATTTAATGAAATTACAAGCTAATTTTAATGTATCATGAAGCGACTTTATTGATTATTTCACTATTTCAAAGATTAATTGCACAGTTAATTGCAACATACCCTTTTTAATGTGGACTTAAGGAAGAACCCAAATCTAAATTTTCCAACAATTGATTTCACAGTTACCAGTAACCCGATTTACTCACATTTTAACGAAAGCTCTTCATTGGAACTTTCTCTTTTGTTCACTTTCACTTTGTTTTTACCAGATTTAATGAAATTACAAGCAAATTTGATAATTACAACAATCCAGCATTATTTTTATCATTGTTATTATTGCACAATTAAAGTAGTTTTAGTAAAACGCATTTAAATTTGTACATTCCATTTCTCCAGAAGATTTCGTATTATTGTCCAGAGATCTCACTGAAAACTTTCATTTAAAATCTTCCACTGCACTAACCACGATTAATAACTTGGGCAATTAGGGAAATAACTTGTTTTTGTCCTTTATAATTTCCTAATTCATTTCTCAATTAACTCTACACATCTCATCATCATCACTTGAAAACACACCTGTTCATGACGAGATAAGTATGATCATACCAAATTTATTGGATTTCAATGTTGCACTTCATCTGTGTAGCATCTCTTTCAAAAGATACTCATCAATAAGTGAATACGAAGGTGTGCAAACCTTAATTACTCTTTAAAAAGTTATGCTTAATCATCCAAGGACTTTAATATGATTTTAGTTATCCAAACATTATCTTTTTTTAACTTGTGTGAAGATGATGATGCAAAATGCGAATAAAAATGTGAATGTGACTCAAATTACGTAAAAGCAGATGCACGATCATTGGGATGGATGGAGTTGATGAATTTCAATGTAAAAAGGGAACATCACAATCACATGCGCAAATATTTCTCACTATATAGCAAAAAGCCAAACCATATTGCATGTTATTGCAGCATTGTATGTTTATGTAAGTTTTTTGATATATTCTGCTCCTATCATCACTGAAGATAATAATTGATAACATTTTTTATAAGAATCCCTAACAAAAGGTGATTTATGAAAGTATAAATTCAAAACTTACATGGGAATGGGGAAGTGGAGAGATATGAAAAAGAATGAGGATGTTTGCTGTTTTGTTTGGATGATTTTTAGTAAAGTCATTCATTGATGATTTAATTTAATTATGGAGTCCGTTATTTAATTTTGAGACATATATGACCTATGAGTCTCATCGTTTCATTTGATAGTTTTCATTTTATGTCTGTAATAGGCAAAAGTGAGTTTGTGATCATGAATCATGAGCCAAACGCTTTAAATCGAGTCACTCATCATTAGCTGCACTCGCATATAAACTTTACAGCTCATGGTCAGTCTATTGAGCCAGTTTCAGCGTTAGCCATTAGCACAGCAAGTTTATGATAAATTAATGAAATAACCATGCGATGTGGTTTATGCAGTTTAAATCATTAACAATAGGTTGATTCTGTAAAGCGCTTAATTGCGAGTCGCGATGTGATTCAAGTTCAATTATGAACAGTTCTCTATTATTGTTCAATGAATAGAATTTCATACTATATTCTAATATCGGTATTTATGTTGGTTTGAGTCAATTTTCTTTTTTTCATTGTCAGTCATTTATTTATTCTGATTTTCATTTTGCCCCTAACAAGCAAACGGAGTAAGTTACAATTTCAAGAACTCCATTCTTGATACTGTTACTTAACGTTTCTTCATATTGAAGCTCACAACCAGAAACCTTATGGTTTAGCGTTCTTGTCATTGTCATTACTTGAACTATTATATTTGCTAATATAAATATTAACAGTCTACTTAATTTCTATTTGTTAAAATAACTTCATACATCATTTTTCGTTTCCTTCAAAATGGAATTACAAATTTTGAACAAGTTCCATGTATTCACAATTACCTAGTTGGCTGTCACATAGTCTGTTATTCATTGTCTATGTAAAAGCGATGAGCCTACAATCTACAGCCATATTATAAAATCTAATGCCTGTGATCACCTACCTAATCAAAAAATTTCTACAACACTACTTCTATGGATTATACAAATTCATTAAGTACTTAAATACGTGTTTCCGAATTCAAATCTACTGTTCCAAGTTGCGTTTCTCTGTGACATACAACATACGTGTACAGTATCCCCTATGAAAAACGCATACCCTGCTAAATCCAGGTAGGTGAAATGCGAAACTAATATTAATTAACAATAGTAGACTCAGAATAAAATAAAAAAGGTAAATGCAGAATTGAGTATTTCTATATCTTTTCCCATTTCGTTTACAACAAGTTTAAAGCCTTCTTGCTATTTTAAAATAAGTACAAAAATTCGGCGTCTACGCATAATTACGATTACAAAATCCAAAACCCAGCATTGGATAAGAAATAAATAGACGTTGTATACTTGAGCAGCGTTTTTAAAAAAGAAAAAGTAAAAACCTGAACCTAATTGAACCTAATGTTAAGCATTCCATGCTTTATACGATACGATGCTTGCTAAGTCAGTAAAACATGTAAGATTTAAATTTGTACCATCATATCATTGTTACACTGAATAAAAGTAGAACACTAAATATAAGTATTGTTGATAATGTCCTCTTGTGCAGTTTTTCCTTGTGCCATTAGGCAGCCTAATACCAGAAAACTTTATGAAAGCTAATTTTTATCAGGTTTGCTAAACTTAATCACAATTTGCTATATAAATATTAAAGAACACATNAAAAATAGAGTGTGCTCCCAGACTCTTTGAAAAAGGGCTGAAAAAGGGGGATGTGGTGGTAGTGAGTATGCGCGGTCGTAGAGAATAACTATCAGTTAAAGAGACTGATAGACAAGCTAGTCTTTTGTAGACTAGTACGGCTAGCGCTACGATTTATCAGAATGTTACACACATGGCTTCAATATTACAAAACAAAGCAGTTACGAAACGGTAACTGACGAGATCTACTACATCATCTAGAACCCACTATTCCCACTAATGACCCAACCCCCATAGATATACAAGACTTGTCATTAAGGCACCTGTTACCCTCTCATAATTTACGTCAACTACCTTTTTTCCTAAAAGGGTTCAAAAAACGTTAATTAGTATGTTAGCTTTAAGACATATTTCTTATCGGTAAATACCCTAAATGAACACAACTTATGATTCCTAATCATATCAGTGATTGAAAAATTTCCCCATTTTAAGTATTTTACTAAGTCGTTGCTTCGGAGTTTGCATTCCTTTCTTCCATTTTTTGTTGGCACCTGCTCTATTTGAATCAGCCACTCCGGCACTTGAGTTAATTGTTCCACTTGCCGATGAAAGTGCCGACGTGCTAGGCGTACTTTTGCTTGAACTCGGCTTGTTTTTGCTTTTCTTTGGACTATCAAAGGAGAACGATTTTTTCGGAGATGCCAAACGAGATTTCTATTTTAGGAAAAAGACAAACATTGATATAATGATAAAAACCAACATTTACAAAAGAAAAACTAGAAACTTTTATTGGCCACGCACTTTTATTTTTAATGGACGTGATGCTGCTTCTTTTAAACCCTTTTCAATGGCCTTTTTCTTTGCATGTGGCCTTGAATCTTTGGAGTTCCTGGAACCTACATTCCCAAGTTTTCCTGTTGGTGACCATGTCTCATCGTCATCTTCCCGTGTTCGCTTTTTCTTGCTCCTCTTTTTTTCCTTCTCGTCATCAGATGCAACCAAAGGAAGATAAACTGAATCACAATAATTTGAAAAACAATTAGGAAGTTGAATATTGTGCCATTTAAAACGAATTGCTTATTATTATAATATACATACTATAGTCGTCATCTTGATGCACAGGTTTTATATCCTCGTCAAGTTCGTCGTCATTTTGTTTACGCAAAATACTGTCCTTCATTGATCCCAAACCAGCAACAGATTCTTTTACTGCGTCCGTCAACCTATTCCAAGACGATCATAGATAAAATGTGCATTTTAAAAAATAATCAAGTTTTTCATTTTCAACTTGAACAGTACTCACTTTGATTTAGCCACACGCTCAGCATAGTTGGACGATTCAAACAACTCTTCCATACCGTCTAGCGCTCCTGCCAAGGCGTCGTTTAACGTGGCATCCTTGCTTTTCTTTCTTCCATCTCTATGTTTGTCGTCTTCTTGCTTACTTTTATGTTTGTGTTTTGTACTGCTGCTTTTACTACTTTCTTTATGTCCATCCCCCTTTTTTGTGTTTGCTTTTATGTCGTTTATGTTTTCTATCCTTGCTTTCCTTTCTTCTTTTGTGACTTTTACTGTGACGTGATTCTGAGGACACGATGCTTGAGTCTGTATCCCATTTGCTACTGCTCTTCTTGCCATGGCCAGTTTCATCAATGTAGAGGCCATCAAAGCTACTTCTGGAGTCCTCCTCAGATGCCATCAACTTACTCAAAGCTGATCCAGAAACCTGAGGTTTTTCTCCTTCGATATGATTTGGTTTGGGCGAAAAGTCATCAATACTTTTACGACTGATTTTCATTTTTATTCGAAATTCTGTGTCAGGGGAACCAAGGGGAGAATCATTTCTCAAGCCATCCGTCATGTCAGTAGACACAGAAAGCTCATCTGTGGAGGAAAGATGGAGTGCACTAGCCTTGATAATAAGCTTTGGAGATCCTTCGGCATCCTTAACGTTGAAAAATGGTTATTGAATTATAATTGATGAGGTTACATACAAATATATTACATATAATCCATTCGGACAAACCTTCTCATCAAATTTTCGAGATGTTTTTTCCAAGTGACGAATTTCCTTAGATAAAGATTTTATTACATCATGAGGGTCTACCTCTACTGGAATCGCATCTTTCTTTGTCTACAAAAAAGAATCAGTCAATTTAAACTTTTCTCTTTTCGATGAAATAACACGTAGCGTTAAGAAATACGTACCACTAAAAACTAAACCTTTATCCTCAACGTACCTCATAATCTTCCAACCAAGCGATGAGTGTTTTAACAAGATCTCGAATACCCTGAAGCATATGCGGCGGAATGGTCTTCTTATGATAACGTTTCACATCATGAGCCAGTCCTTTGGCAGCATACCAATGTGCTGTTTCAAAATGCGGAAACAGATATTTCGCAGCTATTGCACTTTTTCTTTCCATGGCATGTATCCTATCAAATAACAAAAAAGGTATAGAAATTCTGAATGAAACATTTATCATCTTAAAACTGCGGTTCTACAATAAAAAAAACTTATAATTACTGTAATTGAAGTCCCATATTAAGTTTATGTAAAAAGTTTCCACCGAAAACAAGTGAATCGTGGGGTGTATAAACGGCATGAATCCATCCAGTGGGAATAAACAGCGTCTGTCCTTTATTTAACACACAACGGTAGCATTGCTGGACCTGTAAACGTATTTAACATGATGATTTCAAATTTCTAAACTTTGACATGAAGCAGTTTGCAAGTATATCGAAGTATCTAGTATTTAACCTCATCTGGAAGGAAGCATTCATTGCCAAAATCCCCTCGCAGCCAACGATTGTAAAGGTCAAGATTAACTTTAGTAGGTTCAATTAAATAAAATATTTTTTGTCCCTGTTACAGTACAGATAAACAATGGTAAGGTTAATACTTTCCAAAAAAATGATGAAGACACCTTTCTTTTTACAGAAAAGGGATTCGTCATGCCTTACCCAGAGAATATGATACCATACACTGGTTCCCCCAAAATCTATATGGAAATCTGTATAAGAATCTTTAGCACTGATGAGGCAATACTTTGTTACCGCCGGCTTTTCAACTGGACCATCCGGAACCGCGGCATCATTCGGCCAGTACGTTCTTAAAAAATCTAGTTTCCTGGCAATGTAAGGAGCTTCCACAAGTCCTCCCAACCTGCATGTGCAATTATAATTTGTAAATGGATATGCTAACTATAAAGTTTGAATTAGTTTACTGTAAAAGTTACTTTGAGTTGCTGACTTCTAGGCTGATCAAATTTAAAAGCCGTTTACGATCTGGTTCAGTGAAATAATTGGCGAATTCCCTAAATGTCATTCGACATTCCATTTGTTGCTCCACATCAATCACATCTACCATGCGCTCAGGTTCCAAATATCGTTCAATATCTCGTATAGTAAATGTACTTGGCGGTACTCGTCAATCCTAAACCATCCATTTTATCAACAGCAATTGGACGAAAGAACCCTTGTGCCACTAGCTCATCTACTTTGATATCCGTACCACTTGACCTTGTAACAATAATTTCATCCGACCTGCAGAGAAAAGAACAAAAAATTAAAACTCCTCGATAAACCATAATACAACATTTAAAATAAATTCTATTTAACAATTTAAGTAACTTACGGAAGAAAACAAAACTCTTGAAGTCGTCTCCTGTACTCTGGTGAATATCTTTTGTTTAGTCTTCGTCCTTCAACCTCTGATATTTTTTTATCTAACAAAACAAATTGGCACATTAACATTTTAACTCATTTAAACTTTTTAGTTTTAGAGTACAAAGTTTGGAAACTTACATTTGGACGGACCCGAAATTTGCTCACACCTTGGGCAGCTGTAACTATCAATTAATTTGGATTGTTTTTCCGTTATCCCAACACAACTGTACATCCAAAAGTATTCATTAAAAAAAGATCACAAGAATAAAATAAGACTGGTTTTGGTTTAATCAACTTACTCTCCATGAAACCAATTTTGGCAGTGGTCACAATGAATCATAAACCTTCGATTATTAATGTCCCACGGAGTTTGACAAATACAATAAAGTTGCTCTTCCGCAACCACTTCCATTGATACCCCGTCTTCGCTCAAAGCGATAGACATTTCCGTTCCAACTTGAAGATCCATTCTTAGTTTTGTAAAATTGCACAAGAAAATCAATCCAGCAGCTCCGCAAACTTAACTGATCAGTTTTCCTTCTTCTGGACCTTGACATAAAATCAAGGTTGAAATCATTAGTCAGTTCATCTCGTTGTGTAAAGTCCATTAAATGAAGCAATCAACTTTTCCGTCCTATCAACCAATCCCACTTAAATCACTTTTAAACATTTAAACTTGTAAAAATCATTTAAACTTTTTGCAAATTTTCTGGATAACTGTTCCTGCCCGTCCAATTAAATTTTAATAACTCCTCCAGTTAAAAACCCATTTTAAAAACTAGATCAGCAAATTTAAAAAATGGTTTTAAATTCTTATCATCAGCTGATAAGGACATTTAAAAAATCAGTGAATTAAAGATTTTGTAGTGTTGATGTTTTTGTGGAGGAGAAGAGGAGTGAAAGCGGGTACACTGGCTTGTTAATTGCAAAAAAAAAGTTTATGCAATGCAATACACGTTCGAGTTTGAATACCTGCATTCTCAGCTATGTTTTGAGCTGTACTTTACTGTGCACCTACTTTTGTAAAGCATTTTTCATATTACAGGTACAG
>JAANSO010001824.1:0-15393 GCA_036507315.1 Lepidocyrtus fimetarius | reverse complement strand
GATGAATTACCTGAGTGAACCTATCCGCTTGCTCGAGCTCGGACTACTCGTGAGTCTTACTTTGCCCCGTTTGTGAGTAGCAAGTTTTTGGTATAGTAAGAAAGTAACTCACAATTTCCTATACTTTTCTATCATCACACAATCGCAGCTGATTAATTTGATTTATTTGCGTTAATTAGAAAAGTTTCTAATTGATAAACTTAATTAGGGACAACAAGGATAATACAAATCACGTACTAGTACTAGTTCCAGGGTAAATTTTAATTATATATTAGGATTTATTCTTTTTAAATGTGATAACGAGTTTATAACGTTGAAACTTTTTAATTTTTCAGGAAATATTTCCACTGACAAAATGGCATACGTCAAGCGTGACGTCGATGCTGAAGACATGGATTCATTGTTGGAAGGTAATGTTGAACAGTGTCAGATCAGAATTAAATCACTGATTACCTAAACAAATTTTTTATTACAGGATACGAAGAGAGTATCAGATTCCTGTTCGAGGAAGACTCTGATGTAACGGACAGCAATGATGGAGATTCTTCTGAGTATGAAGACGGTATGAAATGAAAAAATGCATTCTTTAATACAAACTATTATTAAATGCTACAACCAATATTTGCAATTTCACAGATCCACTTCAAGAATTAGGAGAATCTGGAGTACCAGTGTTGGAGCATGTCAGTTCTGAAAATGAAACAGTATTTCCAACTCGTTTTGCTAATGTTCCATGGGTTGAAACACTTCAAGAGTTTGGTAAGATAGAGACTTTGTATAGCTTCAAGTTTATTCATTTCAACTCTTTTACAAAATCTGTATTACTTTTGCAGTGCAAGTCCCACGGTTTGAGATTACCTGGCGTCATCCAGAATGGCCATATGTTACCCGTTCGGGACTTCCTCGGAGGGAACCTCTGGCACCCAACTACAAGTACAGTGGAATCATTTATTGTTTGTCATGTGGCGCACTTAATCATCACAAAACCCGTATGTGTCCCGCTAGTATTGCAGAAAGAAGATGGTATGCTACGACACGTTTTTGGGAGAATTCTTATTATCGCATCATGGAAAAGGAGCGAAACAAGTTTTTCCCAACCCGCTGCTCAACGTACGTTGCTCAAGATGACAGATTTGATACCCTGTTAAACACGTTTTACAACCAAGAACATGTAGATTTTCAGTGGATTATTGTGTGGGAGCGTATGGAGAAGACGCTTGGGAACATGGCTCTTTTTGGACAAGTTGATGAGGCAGAGGAGCTTTTTGACGGGTTCATTAGATTGTTCTGGAATCTGGAGAATAACTTGCATGATAATAATCGTGTTAAGGATTTATACAAGGATTTGTTGGAGTTTATAAACGAGTACAAGAGCCAGTGGTATAATTTTGGTAAAGATTAAAATGGTATCTGATGTGAGATTTATAATAATATTGCAATAGTATTAAGTTTCATTAAGATAAGCTGAAAAATAATGTGTTACGAACGTAATAAATTTTTATAAAATGATTTAAATGTTCATTATGGTGAAAGTTGGTCTTATTATTGCACGTCTCTTTTTTGCCTAGCATATCCATCATTTCATTTCATCCTGTAGTAATTCACTAACGTAAACTTTCTTACATGCCACTCATAACAAAAGCAGCTGAAAAGCACATGGCACAAACTTTTCTATTTTTAGCTTGCAGGAATTTTGTTTTTGACTTTTGAAAATTACTTTTTAGAAATCATTTTGGAATTCAGTTTATAAAAATGGAGTTAGTGTTTGAAAATTTCGATCAAAATTTAGCCGATTCATTGTACAATGCCATCGAAGAATCAAATTCGAATTTGACTGACCTAAGCTCAAAAATGATAAAGCTTTTCACGAACAAAAGTTTGAACTTTGACCCAGATCTTATTGTAGCAGTTCTGCTAGATTTTTCGGAACATATTAGTGATGAAAAATGTATTTTTAGCTCAAAAGCAGAAGATGAGGACTTGATTAATGTAAGGTTTTTGTATATTAAGGGTTAATGGTATTTTGAAATGTTTTTTATTTATTACAGTTTTTCCGTACCATCTTTATATATATTCCTGAGTTAAAGAATGCGGCTAGTGATATGGTAGGGCTACTGATAGAATGGCTTCCATTGGACTACAGTAAAAGGATGAAGAGATTTGTTAGCTTTTATGTCGCAGCGTTAAAGAATGGGTTGCTCTTTCCTTCGAAGCTGATATGGGGACGTAATGATTCGTGGTCACATCAGTTGGGAACATTTCTTGGAAGGGTATTGGAAATGATGGAGTACTCCATGACACCTTGCTCTATACTGAAGCTGTTTCTGGACTATGGATTGATTGATGCGTAAGCGTAATTTATTGTTTCTCATTGCGTAATTAATCATATTATAAACTAATTTTGGTATATTATATTAAGCATTACTTCAGGATCAAACTTTATATGGAAACTCGAGCCCTACCTGCCGGACCCTTCTGGATTAGCAATTAAATATTTCATAACACGTACGTGTGAAAAATGGGTCGTGGATTTATTAGCGAAACTCATCTCAGTTGGTGAAAGCGTTGACGAAGATGATGTTTTGAGAGCTACCTACAATATTGGCATTGCCCCAAGTCAACTTCCAAAAAAGGTTAGTTTTACTGCGCTTAAATATAATTAGAATAAAATAAATTCATACAAAACTGTAATTTGTTTCAGATTTGGAGTGCTATTGAGACAATTGTAATGAATGTGGGTACCCACAGACCAACACATCAAGGGAATGTATTCCAATGTATTCCTAGACTGATTGATAGAAGACCACTTGTGAAAAGAATATTACAGCGTCATGCCGCTACCTTTTTGGAATCTATCAACTTTCCCCCATGTCTGGCGCATTTGAATGCAAATACTGAAATTTTTCTTGAACGATGTGTCCACTGTAAGTATTGATAATAAATAATTGAATAAAATATTTTCTTGTTATTTATATTATATTTATACCTCTTTTCAGATGAACTAATTCAGGGATCTGACTTGGCGGATTGGGAACAAAAGAAAAAGAATTAAGATAAGACAAGAGAAAGTATTAATGGTTAATTTGTTGAGATATGAAAGGAATATAAAAATAAAAACAGAACTGTTTTGTGTTTATAAATTAGTAAAATCAGTTGCTTTCTCCTTGAAATTATTTAACTTATCATTGGTATTATGGGGTGTCATCATGCATTGCATCAAAACAAACAATACGCTGAAATTGTGATAGTTTCACTTTGATCAAGATAGGACACGTATTCAAAATATTTTCTTGTTTGTATCGGTATTTTCTTAAAAAACATCACACATATGACTTGAGAGCAACTACTAACTACACCGCTCAAAGAACTGGACTAGACAGAAAAAAAATTCATTGTTGCTTTTGTATCTTTAAATTGCATCTTGAAATTTTAAAATCGGTTTAATTTTTATAAAAATATGGTTAAATTGTGTTGCATTTTGTGTGAGTCAAAGGTAAAGGTTAAATTAAAACAAATTTGATTGAAGGATTATTTTAAAAAAGTTCTTTTTATACTCAATTCCAGATTGCTAAAAGTAATTCCGAAGGGCTTCGCATTCTCCTAGAAAATCCCATGACAGTTCTGTCAACAATTGAGGAGCCTAACTGTGAAGGGATGCTGCTTCTGAAGGAGTGCCTAAAGATATCGGAATACCGGAAGTTGATAAAGTGTGCGCAGCGACACTTGAACGAGAATAAGGATCCCTACGCTCCAATAGTTCATGATAGATATGGTCAAACTAAACAATTAACGTTTACTGGACAGTCCCATTTCAAAGTGCTCAATGGAAAGGTTCCTTTTGGTAATATCTTGGAGATTATTGGAAAAAAAGTGGACAAGAAACATATCCAGGGATTTCTTCAGGCCTGTGCAGACGAGAGTGTGAAGGTGTTCAATGGAATTGGAAAATCCAACATTGATATGACAATTTCAATGGATTCTGCCATTTATTTTAATTTAAAACGGAAATCATATAAGATGATTAGAGCTTCGGAGGAAGGCACTAAATCTAAGAGTTATGACCTTCTACCCCAGTTGTCGGACTCTGAATACGATAAGCGGACGCTTATGCATCATGTGGGATCCGTTTTGGCTAACGAAACTGGGTAAGTTTCATAATTCATTACATCTATTCAGACTTTAACTGCAGATAAGGAAACATTTGTATTATTGTATCAACAGTTATCGTACGATAGTTATTGAAAACATTGTCAAAGTGGGAAGCGAGGAAGAGAGAAAACAACTCCCAAATCCTTACGAATGGATTAAATTGATCCAATCCCATACTACGTTGTATGACAAGTGGATTATCCTAGGATTGATCATTCCAAACAAAAATCTTTATGCTGGCTGTGACGGGAAGACTATTCAGCAAATGGTCAACAATGGAAAGGATCGTGATAACGTCAAGGTGAGCATAATATATAAATGAGTTACCAACTAAATTAGTTCCTGCATATTGTACTAAAAATCTCATTATTTTTCATATCCATACAGGTTATCAACTTTGTGGATGCAGCTGCAGCCAACGTCGAGGATTTAAGCTAATTATTAATTAATAATGTTTTTTGATTTATGATTTAAGTCTCTAGTTGCAAACAATATTACACGAACGTGTATTAAATTCATATAAAAATTGCACATAACACTTTTTGTCAGTATGCTCTAAAAAGATTGTCTAAGTAAGAAGCAAATAAAATCTACATCATATTCCCTTACACACATCTGTTTTGTTAAGTTCATTTCACGAAGCCTCTTATACATATTTTAAGCTTTTTGTTATTGCTCGGTTTATCTATTTACTCAGATTATTCCAATTTATTCTCATAAGTCGCATTTTAAACTGGGTTATCAAGTACTTGAAAGATCATTAACAATGAACCAATTTACTTATCACGTAAGGGAACTTGTTCTGTTATTTCGTAAAATTCATTGTTGTTAGTGTATTTGCTAAAAAAGTGTTATTTTTTATAGGGTTCTTTTTATGATGGATCACCCGCACATTTATTCTACCCGCAAGTGAATCACTACACTTTCACCGGAAATGCGTACGCATCTGGTATTCCCGTGCTTGCGCCTACGCCAATTTTTATTCCCAATGGATGTTATCAAGCTTCAAACACTCCGTTTGGAATACATTTTCAACATGTAAACCCTATTGTAACGCCACAAGAGCCTCACGACCCGTCCACAAATGGTGAGTTTTAATTTCAAAACGAATATTTTTAACAAGTTAATTATTAAATTGCATTAAAACTCAAATTACATTTGCAATTTCAGAGCACAACACTCAGGAAACCTTGGATGATTGGAAGAAACCAGATTGGGTTTATCGAACTCTCTCCCAATTGCCAAGACGTGAACCTGATGCACCGTTGGAGAAATATGCCCACATTCTATACTGCGTAAAATGCGGTGCTCTAGATGATCACGTTCCAAGCGACTGTAAGGCTGGTTTTTATGAGGTGAAAATGTACCGCAAAACGCTGTTACAGGATGAAGCTCTTTTTCATTTTGGCGTAAGCAGATTACGACGAGTAGAATTGCTTGAGTTTTGGTGTGATTGGAACAACAGTGGGGATCGAAAGGACATGGAAATTTATCATTCTGCCAGGATCAATTATCGGTTGGATATTATAGACCAAAAAGCGTCTGTTATGATTAATATGCTGAAATTGAATAACCAAGTTAAGAAATTAAAATTATTCAAACAGTATGTACGTACTCATTGTTATGCTTTGATTAAGAACCAAAGCGATGACATTGTTTCATGTGAGATTCATACCGGCATTTTGAAGTATATTGAAACGTTCAAGTAAAACTATGTGACTACTTTTAATTATTTATACTTTATAATAACAACAACATAAAACGAACGTTTTAGGAATACTTTGTAGGGTTTTATTATGCTAGTGTACATATATAGATTTTTGTTTGTTGAATAAAGTCTGATTATTACAAGGATTTTGAAAGGTTTGTGGATGTAGAGTGATTGAAATCATATTAGTTTCTACGCGGCCGGATTTCATTATTCTGTACAGAAAAGCAAATAGTATGGCATGGTCGATGACTGTTGAAAAGTGAAGGTGTGTACCATCCATCCAGCCGTTGAACATCATTGGGTGGTCTTGGTACGTTGTCCACAACTAAAATATATTGGTTCCTTTGCACCAGTACTGGTCTTGCTTCAACGTTCTCTTCCCCCACACCCTCTTCCTGCCCGATCTCTCCCCGAACATCTGCCATCTTCACTTTCAAAAATTATCTGCCACAATATAATACTTAATACTGAAAACGCTGAACAGCGAAGTAAATTTTTGCTAACAAGTGGTCTGACACGATTACGATATCACGATTAAAGTTAATTATAATATAATTTTAGATACAACTATAACAACAGATTTGTCTACATAACTACAACATGATTACTATAGAGGCTTCAATATTCAATCATCCCACATGTCATGAATGGCGTATTCCCGTGCAAAATTAAGGATCTGTGCAAATAAAAACAAATTTGATATCAAACTTTATCAAATCAAATCAAATTAGTATTGCATACCTTGACCGAGTCGTAGTCTTTTTTGTAATTAACCATTTCCTGGAGAATCTCAGGGCTGCGCTCTGCATATGGAAAGTTATTCTCCAAGATCATACCAATTATTAACCATTTGTCCGCTAGGCCTACATACGAGTTTATCACATTAATCCATTCAAATGGGTCAGCAATCTCTTCTCTTTCATCCCCAATCCCTATACCGGCAATGTTTTCAATGATTATCGAACGATAACTGCAACAATTAAAATAAGTTGTAATGTCATATTTCACAATTCGGTTTATATGTAGCTCATATCATTTACCTATAATCGTTTTTTAATACAGAAATTACGCGAAAGATTAAACTTTCTCTATCCTTTCCCTCGTGGGGAAGATCAAACTGCGTAGCTTCTAATCCTTCCATTGTTGGCTTGATGACAGAAAAAGACTCCTCTTCAAGGGAAAATATAAGGGCTGTATCAAAAGTTTTCTCTATATCAATGTTTGAGTTTAAAAGCTCAGAATACACCTTCACGCTTTCATCAGCACATGCTCGGAGAAAGTTTTCTACTTTCACTTCGTCTTCTTTTCTTCCAATCACTTCAATCACATTGCCTATTGGAACGGAACCGTTAATGTTGAAGATTTTCTGGCTAACAAATTGCAATTCACTGGTTTGTCCATACCGATCATGGAATGCCAAGCCCTTTTTACCCTCTTCCAAATATTGCTTTGCTGTGTTAATTAACAGTTGGTACTCTGTCTTGGACAAGCACTTCCCTAATTGCTGCAACGCTAAACATTCATTCTCCTCTGCAATTGTAATGACAGTCATTCTAAATTCCAAAATTATTCGCAACCCTTCCATATTGGTCTGGGCAATCTAAAATTGAAGCAGAGTTAAATATAATTACATCTTATGTAATTAAACAATAAAGATTATAAACTTGTACCTGTGAATCACACACCACACAACAATTGTTCATTTTTAAATGTTATTTGTTGACAAAGTTTAACAACATAATTTTAAAACTAAATCTGGGTCTTGCGCAGATGCACTTGTTCAAGTTGATACTAGTTATTACCGCGTAGCTGTGTAGTTCTACACCACATCTGTTTTTGAGCAATGTGAATATCCCATTTCAACACAATCAACTTTTCATGAATTGTAAAAGAATAGTAGAATATGTTGAAGTAAAAGATAATTGTAAGACACTGTTTGAATGTGTTCATTGTAAAAGTAGATTTAATCGATTTAATTTATTTACTAATCACATAAAATCTAAACGTAGCAAGTACTTGCACAAGTGCACATATTGTTGCGAAAAAAAGGCTACTGAGAGGACCTTCAAAGTTCACGTGTCAAAAAGGCATCCAAAGATGTCCAAATCAACTCCCAAATCTCCCAAGGTATGTGTAATTTTAGGATTATTAATAAACTGGGTTGTTGGGTATAAACTAATTATTACGATATTTTAAAAAACTTCATAGAGAGACAACGAAGAACCATTTGAACCTAGTGCTAAAAGAGGTGGAAAGTTTATGGGAACCACAAACATTCGGGTATCAACCCAGTCGAGCTCGGGTAGTGTCTCATATAACACAGAAGATTGTGCAACGGTTGAAGTTGAATCATCTCTCAACAAAGCATGGCTACTACGGATATGGGCACTTTTACCGGAAACGGAAGCCGTTTATGCAAGCTGTAGCGATTTGGAGAAAGCTTGCATTGGGATTCTTACTGCTACGCTCAGCTTAACCATTGAAGAGTTTGTGGAGTTGCTTAGTGTGGAACTTGTGGATTCATTTGGAAGTTTCATTGCTCTGCTGGTGATCGTTTCAATTTTAAAGTCTACGAAAACTGACACATTATTGAAACATTATGATAAGTTGCAAGGTATTCCATTTAATAGTTTAATTAAGGAAGTAATCAAGGAATTGTGTATAAGTAAGTGCCAAAAAGATTTTAGGCAGTTGTATATAGAGAAAGCAACATTTCCCAAAGAAATCAAATCCGAAATATCATTAAGCAACTGCTGCAGTTCTGCATTCAAAAAGTATAATGTAATAACGGATAGCATTAGTAGTCTTATTTTGAAGTGCCTTACAGTTCCTGAGGAAAGCAATACAAAGTTTATTGACGGTTCTCTTTCTTCATCCAAAGCGCTTGAAATGCGTTGTAAAATATATCAGGCTTGGGTTAGTAATGATCATGCAATCGATTCAAATTTAATTAAATCAGTTTGCATTAAAGCTAGCGCCGGTTACATTGGTACGGATTTGGTATTAAAATTGAAGGATGGGACAAATCTTTATGTACATAAAACGGCACTTGAAATGGCATTAAACACAAAAATAGATTTTAAAGATAAAGATACGGAATTATCCGTTTATGATTCAAAACTTTTACTTAAATTATTGTACAATAGGGAAGAAATTGTATATCAAGAGGAGACTTTTTCATGTGAAATACTTGATTTTCTTCTTGGCATTACTAATGATTTGGAAAAATTGCATTGCTTTTTCTTTGGAAATGCTGAAATTGGGGCTTGCTTTCCTACTTTCAATTATAATCTTTGGCTGTATTATGTAGTAAAATTAAGATTAATTAGAAGGGAAAGCAAGGATTATGATAGGCAAATTACTATGATACAGGGTGGGTGGTTATTGACTAACATTAAACGTTTTGATAAGGATGACATTTTGTACATGTTTAATAAACAAACATTTGACATTGGTGAGGTTGATTTGTACAAATTTATTGTTTGCTGGAGTACAGGAGAAAAGCAGTTCAATAATCATATTTCAGCAGTTGATAAGCCAGAAGCGCTTAAAAAGTTTAACTCGGTGAAAAGTGTAATTAAAAACGTGCTAAGGCTATACAACATGTTTGACATAATAATTTTCCAAGGCTTTCTTGACATTTCAGATTATATTTAAAGTTTATAGTTCTATAAATGTTATTTGTATTATTAAATTTACATGAAACAATATTTATTTAGATAATTTACTTATTATTTTCTTTTGGTCTACAGCCAAACTTATTTAACTTAAAGTGATCATTATAATTGTACAGACTGGTGAAAGTATGATTACAAACTTCACAAGTCTTT
This sequence comes from Lepidocyrtus fimetarius, assembly GCA_036507315.1. Taxonomy (NCBI): domain Eukaryota; kingdom Metazoa; phylum Arthropoda; class Collembola; order Entomobryomorpha; family Entomobryidae; genus Lepidocyrtus; species Lepidocyrtus fimetarius. Next base: position 5,703 of record JAANSO010001824.1, on the reverse strand, counting down.
GTGAATTTTCTCTCGTGTACACGCTTGTAGTGGCGATTTAAATACTTTACTTCATTAAATGACCTGTAATTGTAATTAATAATATTTGTATAGAAGTTGAACAATTAAATACGAACGTATTTTGATAAATATATTTTATGAAAATGTTTACCTTCCGCATACAACATCATTTTCGACAAACGCACATTTGTAAATGCCCGCTTCTTCTTTGGGCTTTTTCGGCTCGCTGCTTTCTCCATGCTCACTCTTTATATGTTCCAAAAGTCCTCTTTCCGTCTTGTATGGGTTAGACGATCTTTTACATGCAGGAAATGTACAAGGGAAAGTTTTTGGAACTGACTGGCATCCTGCATACCCGCACTGGCAAGCCTGTGTAGAGAAAGCATAATATTGTGATTACATTCATGTTCATGAGTTTTACAAAAAAAGGTCTCCAAAAACTTACATTCTTGTCAATAACGGTAGTTGAAAAAGTTCCAAAAGGAACTGTCAAAATATCTTTCGCCTCAATCTTAGTGTTTGCCGCAACATAGCATATATAGGAAGTTCCATCGGAATTGTTGAGGGTACCCTCTTTAATGGCGCAATTGGGGTTGCAGCTGCGTTATCAAAAGTTATGTAGCAATTTTAAATATTAAATTATTAATTTAATATTATACAATTCATATTCATCACCTTTCATGAAGAAAAATCCAAAGGCTGGATAGTTTCCTTCCATCGATAGTAAATCCGTGAGGAGATTTAATAGTTTTGGGTCCAGTTTCGCAGGCTTCATCCTGTTGAAAAACTTCTCCATAGCATCCCATTATGAAGGTACCTTCAGGTATTTCAGCACCGGAACTAAGATGAAGGGTTTTCTTGAAAGCTGTGTAAGTAACGGGCAGTTCAATCGCTTCCACATTATCTAACTGGCCGCATACACTATTCACAGCAGTGCGCACACTTTCATTGGCAAACTTGTCTAAACATGTAATTGGCATAGTAGTAAAGATTTATTCTTTAGAGACTTGTAATGAGGAATGATGGTTTCTTAATATTAGCTACTCACATGTGTTTGTTCCTTTGAAATCCAAAAATATTTCAGTGACCGAAGCAGTAAACCAAAGGTCAGCATTATTTTTTTGCACCAGATTAGTTCCTTCCATACTCAATTATTAAAAATGAAAAGTACTAGATCAGTAAGAAAAACAACACGAGACAAGACTGATTCCAGTAATTTAGTTTACAATCTTGCCAACCCTGATAATGAAAACACCTCAAAATTAGAAGTGCAACGACAAGAAATGATTACAAAAGCGTGGAGCTTTGAATTTGTGACAAATTACGTATGTAAGGAACCTCAAGTATGGGATAAAATGGCCAAAATGTACGAAAATATTAAGGATAAAAGTGCAAAGGTCCTCAAAGAAAAACTGTATGAAGATCAACAGATGGTGCCGCTAGGAACTAAACCAGAACAGTATGTGTTGCGTAGTCTGCCAAAGGACTCTGACTTTCTCCTGAAGGCAAATATTGATGAAAAGGGGTTTGGAGTGTTAGCTGGAAAAGATATCAAGCGTGATGATATGATACTCGCTTATCTTGGTGATTTATCACTTAATGAAATGTATGATGACAGTTCAAATTACGTCATGTACATGGGAGAAGAACAATCTTCAGATGGAGAAACTTCTTTTCAATTCAAGGTGGATTCTTTAAAGGTAAGCCTAAGTAATAAAGTATCATAGCCTTAATTTATGTATTAATTGATTAATTGATGTTTTTGTAATTTTAGCATGGCAATCTGTTCAGATTTGTAAATCATGCTTGTGAAAACTACAATTGCGCAGTGATTGAAGGATGGTATGAAGAAAAATTGTACAATGTATTGGTAGCATGCAAAGATATTGACAAGGATGTGGAGCTTACGTATAACTACGGAATGGAAATCGAATACCATATTCCCCTTCAAGTAAGTAATTTAGATGTATTAAACTTGTATTTCAAAGTATCATTAATAATATTGTTCTTTGAAGGACTGTTTTTGTAAAGGAACGACTCCAGACGTGAAACACCAATTTGGGGTGCGAAATTCTAAAAAATACAGGTGCAAAGAGTGGAACGATCCCAATAAACCTTGCCGAGAAAGGTTCAACACTCCGTCTGAAAAGTATAAGCATGAATTTTTTGTCCATCATCTAGAAGGCAACCTTCAATGTGACGCTTGCAATCATAAGTAAGACACTAAACTTTACTGTTGTGTGCAAAAATAATTTAAATAATGTGGAAAATTTTTACATTAATTTTTTATTCCAACAGGCCATTCAAGTCATTCCAGGGTTATTTGAACCATCGGCTAAAGACACATAATTTGCGGGGTTTACCATTACCAAGCGATAGTGAATAATGAAGCTAAACAGCTATTAGATTATGGTTATATAAACAATTTATTTAATAAACAAGCAGTATCGAACGATACAATGATAAATATTCTTATAAATTTAGTATTAAAGTAATTCCGTTCGGAACATAATTGTTGTTTAAGCGATCGTTATTATATACATTTAAAAATTGCGTATTAAACCTAACATTATCTTATTCTAATTTACGTTTTCGTGTATTTACTCCGCTAGTACTAGCCAACTTTACAATATTCTCAGGTTTAAGTATCCACTTCCATGCATCCTTATTTCCATCAAAGAATTTTGCACAAGTCGTGTAAGACGCCATGAAAGCGTCATTTTCCTTTTCCGTGATAAAATTAAATTGTGAAATGTTCAATTCTTCTAAAATGGTGTACACCATTGCAGGCACAGGCACCCGTTTCTGATTTCCATGCGCTTTCACCACTGCCTTCCATTCGCCTTCTTCCTTAAATATTGCTAGTACAGATGACAGATTTTGCTGCGACAGGATGGCTACAAGCGGAAATGGATTGAATGGACAGCTTTCGTTCACAATTTCGTCCCACGCATTCTCCTCATCACCAAAGACCCTAATTATTGATGCCTTAATACGATCATTTTCTCTGTCATGTTCTATTTCCTTTTGATTTTGTTGAGTTATGAAACATTTGGCGTCTGTCACAAAAGATGCGCAAGTAGAGTAAAATCCTGTCATCGACTTCCGGTTTCTTTGGGTCACAATGGGTCGATACCTTTGACAATTTATTTTAAAAAATAAGTTATTATAAAGTTTGAAATTAGTAAAGTTATTAAGAAAGATTATGTAAAAACTAAATAATGCTTACAATGCTGCGTTGGGGCCTTCGATTGCGTCATAAGTTAGGTACCTAACAATAGAATTGCGAAAACCACATGCTGTTTCCATAATGGAAAGAAAATTACTCTGCTTTTCAGTAAAACTAAGCTCGTCACTTAATTCAGCAACTTTATTGTGGTATGGATTCCAGTTAAGGACCAACATTTTTTGCAGATTTAAATTTAACGGAAATGTTATAAAACTTTTTAGTTTTAGAATCATGCACAGTCGTCAACAAACTTTCACTGTTCAGTCTCCCCAACAAAAAATTTTATGTCATTTTTGTTGCGTATATTTTATGGGGCATTCTGTTAAAAACAACCTGGATAGTGGCAAGAAACTAGAATGAAGAAGATGCTTTTTGGTGAGAATATTTTGTTGTTCAGCAATTTACTCACGTGACTTCTCTTCAAGTCAGTAATATCAAGTCAGAAATCTGTTCAGATAATAATATTGTGATGTGGAATTTTCGAAATAGATTTGCGGAAATGGAACGATATGTAAAAAAAGACCTTCCGCTTAACGGGAAGCTGAAAACTACTACAACTATGGAAAAACAAGGGAGTTTTAAAGAAAGATTTAACTTTAGTGAAAATTCCAACATTGTTCAATGGAGATGGAATGGAACTTACCGGTTTCAAAATTGGATTCGTTTGAAAATTATTATACTACTTCATATGTTATGCGGTTTAAAAAAGTTTCCAATTATAACGATACTGTGCAGTCGTTGCCTAACTTCCATATGTTTACATATGTTTATACTTAAAAAGTAGCCCATTTTTAATTTTGGTCTTAATTTAAAAATTTTCTTGTGCTGATTGGAGTTATATTAACGATGGCTCGTACTGCAGAGTCGGTGAAAAACAACTCTAAGAAAGGGAAACCCGCAATTTCTATACAACGTCAACTCATGCTTCATGCAATTGCAACTAAAAGGATTGCTCCGGTAAAAGTGACCAAAACTAAGGCAAAGAAGACTAGAACAGCAGGGTCAGCAGTAAGGAAACATAATAAAAGGGAAGATAATAAACAAATTCGAGCACTTGAAGAAACCACAGAGTACCAAGCGATTCCGCCAAACTTTCCCATGCGTCCGCATGTTCCCAAATACAACAATAGATACGTTCCAGTTAAAGAAAGATTAGCAGCACTGCCACCAAGGAGTTTGCCTTCTCGACTTCGAGCACCGCCAAATAATACATCTGAAAATACCTTGGCTAACACTTCAAACAACCTGGCAGAAAACAAAGAGGAAATGGACGTGAAATTAGCATGGTGCATTGTCCAACGCTATAAAAAGTTCAAACGGAGACATGGGAAAGTTTAGGTGCAAGTTGTACCACATTCTGGCAAGGGTCAAGTTACAGTTTGATCCAGTTGTCATTGCTTCAATCTTGTTGGAAATGTCGCCCCAAGTTCCGATGGGTCATTGTATAATTGACTGGGTTAACGGAAAAGAGGAAAGGATGATTACCGTAAGACACTAAAATAAAATAGTAAAATCTGATAATTAGATATATAGTAACGGTCATATTTATTTTGTAGTTGCTCAAGGGGCTGTTTCTTCGAGTGCCCGGTTTAAAAGATTGCCGTTAATGATCATTTGAGCAAGAACCTGGATCAAATTATTCCACTGGAAAACGCTACTCGATTACAGAGCTTGGTCAACTTTTACGTTCTTGGATTGCAGGAAGATGGTTTTATTATTCCAGCCAAATCAATCTGGGGTCATGATGGGAAATGGTCTCCAAACCTAGGATTCTTTCTTGCCCAAGTTCTGGAACGCATGGTAATCTAGCATCCCTTATCAAGGATTGTACAATCTCATTGTTCGAAACAATCTTGCTGAAATGTATGTTGCAGATATTGAGTAATATGAATAAAGTTGTTATTTTTGCGTAATATTTATAATTTTATGCAGGATTGCTAGTGGAAGTAACTTTATTTGGCAGTTGGAAGGGTTTTTGCCAAGCCCAAGAGGATTACAAATTAAAAATTTGATTACACGTACGTGTGAGAGAATGATTTTGCAGCAATTATCGGACACTCTTAAGGACAATTCTGTTGTTGACCCTGGTAAAGTGATGCGTTATGCCAAAAACTGTGGCTTTGAAATGGAAAAGATGATAAGCTTGGTAAGGTTTATTCAGCTCTAACATGTTCATTTTATAACATGTCGTTATTAATTTGCATTTCCTGTTACTTAAAGATTTGGAAAGCAATTTTGAAGAATGCTGCCTACGGAAGAAATAAAGCGCATCATTCCATCATGTTTCTTAATCAAGGAAAGAATCTGGGAAATAGAGAAGATCTAAAAGAGTTTGTGTTCCAACATGGGGATGCTTTTCTGGAAACTGTTGACCTTCCTGCAAAACTAGCGCATTTATCCGACAGCATCATGCCTTTCATTTCAACCTGCATTTCAAGTATGTAAATCTTAATTAAAATTTCATAACACGTAAT
>JAANSO010001823.1:0-15396 GCA_036507315.1 Lepidocyrtus fimetarius | reverse complement strand
CTTTCAACTGATGAAATTATCAAATTCGTCACTAAAAACTGCCTATAAAACTTTGTTGCAGTAATTTTTTGCATACTAAAAACTTGCAGTTTCAATTAAAAATTATAAAAAATAAAATTAGAGGAGCAGAGACACAGCCTCCTCCTTTACCGGCTTATACCATGTTTTTTATAGATTTTTTATAGATTGGCTATATTAGTACTTTTCTTGATAAAAATTTGTTGGGTTTATTTTAGTATGCGCGTGAATAGATTTTAGATTTACATCTACGTTAAGCCACTAACGTTAATTCTTATCATTACGTTGTCTTGCTTTTTCCGTTGGTTGTTCATGAACAATTTTAATGATAACCACATGAATCATTCTTATCTTGTTCATCAACGTCATCAGAAAAAACTGATAAGCTCTGTTCTCTTTTCATGTGCTTGAATTTTTTGCAATAAAAGCCATTCATTGAATCTAGCTTTAGATAAATTCTAGACAGCTCTTATGCAGTTAATAGCTAAAACGCCGCAATAAAATCAAAAGGGCTAAAAAATGTTGAAATTAGTTCTAGCTTTTACTTTAGTAATATCTGGGACATTAGCCCAGAACGAAGATGATAATTTTCCTTGCTGGGATAATGTAGCATATTTTGAATTTTGGTACAACAACACAAATTGCGCTGGAAAGCCGTTAGTTTCAGGGTGCGGCTATAGAGGAATTGACTTAAATGCTGGGAGTTCCTCTGAAAATAAACCGACAAGAGCGAACGAACTCTTATCAGTTAGAGTCTTGGGAACGTAAGCATTTTTAATTATTCAACTTATTAACATAATTTAACAAATCTACCTTGACCTTTATTACCAGGAATCGATTTACTTTCGTAACGGAAATCAACCAAAGTTATTTTTCTTACGTAATTGGATACGAACCAAATGGAACAAAATGCCTGACATTAAAGGACATGATTCCACTTCAAAACTGGGATGATTACAGGCTTAACCGCACTCACAGTTTTCGCTCAACTTACAGCCCCTCCCAGTTATTCTTCATGGCGGAAATAAACTACCAGGGGGAGTTCCATTGGATTTCCTTGGATGAAAAAGGAACTTTTGCACCTTATCCCATCACAGCCAAGTCTTATATTCACGTGAGTAACGACACCTGGGTTATCTACAGAGGGAAGCAATATACCGGAGAAACTACTTGTTTTTGCCCTGAGACAAAAACTTCAAAAGCTACGGAGGTCAGGAAGGCAAATGTGAATTTAATTGTGGGGTCGGCTAAAAGGGATACGGAAGGGATTTGTGATTGTGGGAAAGATGGAGGAGATGATGGAGGAGATGGCGGTGACGGAGGGGACGGTGGGGATGGAGGCAATGGACCGGGAGGGGATGGGTCGAGGCAGATTCCTAATTTTTTAAATTTTATTTTTGTCGTTGCATTTGCCCGGCTTTTAACCTTGGAAAGATAAAACATGTTCACTACTTTATTAGACAAATTTTGTATTTATGACGATTACAGAATAATACCTGATTAAAACTACTTCATCTTTTTAAAACACCTTGGAACGAGTATAAAAATTAATTAAAGTCAAAGATTTAATTATATTCGCATTGTACTGGAGAGCCGTTATTTTACTTTTGTGAGTTTTCATTAGGTACTTGAAATAACAAAGGGACTCCTTTGCCTTACTCCATCACCGCCAGATACTATATCAACGTGAGTAACGACATCTGGATTTTGTTACAAATTTTGCTTAAAAAAGTAGTTAAAATAAAACGTCAGTTTGGTGACATAATTTAATTCCGTCATTGATTCCCCAAATATTTCACGTCATTGGAATTCTTGATGAAACCGTTATCAACCTAATGAGAAAATAACGGTTGTTTTAACTTGAAATTGTTATTATTTTAAAAATTATTTAATTATTTATATTATAAGACTATCACAATCATATGCCTCAACATCTAACACTTTATTACTGATAAGGCAACGGTATCCTTTGAATCATAATTGACTATTAATTTTGTAGTTTCCGTGACTACTTTAAAAGCTATTTAATTAAGTCACAAGTTATTATTTCCAGCGTCATATACTATTCAAAAATTTACATCATCATCTACGTTAACTCTTATCAATACATTGATTTGATTTTTCGTTAGCTATTCATTCAAAATTGATAACCACATGAAAGAACCATTCTTATCTTATTCATCAACGTCATTATGAAAAAACTGATAAGGTTTCTGTACTTTTCCTAGATTGCTGAAATAAAAGCAATAAAGGCCGTTGAGTCCGCGTTTAAATAACTTCTCAAAAGCTGCTATTCAGTAATCAAAATTAAGCCGCCGAAATAAATATGTGGATAATATTTCCAGCAGTGATTTTACTATCCGGGGCGGTGGCCCAAAACGAAAACTTTCCTTGTTGGGGTAAACTAACGTTTTTTGAGGTATGGTACAACAATACAGATTGCGCAGGAAGGCCGTTAGTTTCGGTGTGCGGGGATACTGAAATTTTATTAAAACGAGGGATTTCCTCGGAAAATAAACCGACAAGGGAAGACGAGCTTTTATCAGTTAGAGTTTTGGGAACGTAAGAAAATTTTTAATTGGAAAATTAAATAAATTTTACTAATTACTTTTTATTAACAGGAATCAATTTACTTTTACAACGGAAAGCAACCAAAGTTATATTTCTTACGTAATTGGATACGAACCAAATGGGACAAAATGTCTGGCTTTAAATGACATGATTCCACTTCCAAACTGGGATGATTACAGGCTTAACCGCACCCAAAGGTTTCACTCAATTTACAGACCCTCCCAGTTATTCTTCATGGAGGAAATAAACTACCAAGGGAAATTTCATTGGGTGGCCTTGGATGATATAGGGATTGGCTCTGGTTTCCCAATCACAGTCAGGTCTTATATTCACGTGAGTAACGACGCTTGGGTTATCTACAGGGGAAAATTATATACCGGAGAAACTACTTGTTTTTGTCCTGAGACAAAAACTTCAAAAGCTACGGAGATTAGGAAGGCAAATGTAAATTTAATTGTTGGATCGGTTAAAAGGGATACGGAAGGGATTTGTGATTGTGGAAAGGACGGAGGAGATGGAGGGAACGGCGGTGATGGAGGTAATGGAGCGGGAGGAGATGGATCGAGGCAGATCCCTAATTTTTTAAATTTTATTGTTGTCGTTGCATTTGCCCGGCTGTTAAGTTTGGAAAGATAAGAAATATTTAAATTTATCTATCGCGTAATATTTATAAATTTGTGGAGAAATTTTGCATTTAATATTAGTAAAAACTGAGTTTATAATCGGTTAGTAGTTCAATTGCTTGTGCAAGGAATGATTAATTTAAATTGTGTAATAAAACTAAAATATTTGTTCTTTTGAGTGCATTTTAACTCATCTTGGTTATGACGCAATCGTTAACAACATCATTTTAATTTTGCTTAATGATATTAGATTGCATAAAATGATGATAAACGTATTTAATGATAACAGAGATTGTTCTTTGTCACTTATTTATGAAGTTGGTGGTGTACTACTGATTTTAGTTTATCGAATGATTATAAGATTTCATAAAATGTACAATTTTGGTTAAAATTAATGATAATTTACAAAATAACATTTAAGTAATTGACTAAAAATGGCAGTTAAATACTGAGTATTTATCAACGGTTAATTAACGGTAGATATCACAAAGTTGTCGTCTTAGAACTTCCCGTTGGTATCCCTTTGTTTAGAATGTGAAGCTCTATTTCGTTTTCGTCATCTGACGCACTATATCCCGATTCGAAATCAGGCCCTTGGGATAATGTTAACATCCGCAAAGATTTTACAGTGAATGACTCCCTGTCATTTTCGATTTCTCTTACAATGCCAGCCTAAAATGTATATTATTAATTAAAATCATTTAATGAACAATTTTTAAATAGGTTAAAAAGTTTTATTGTACCGTTAGCACACGCACAAGCAGTTCCTTTCTCCTTTGTTTCTTTTTAAAGTAAATAAAAACAATTAAAACTGGAATCAAAATTAAACCCGTTAAAATGACGCAAATAACCGCGAAAATCCAGAGAGAAAGACCAAATAATAAAATTGACTGTTCTTCTTCGGCCAGAATACTGTCTGGTGACACATTTATAAAATTGTTTACAAAAATGGTTTTTTCTTGCTTTCCATATATATTAGAAACATTACAGGTGTAGTTGCCTCCTCCCTCGGTTACTTTTCTTTTTATTATAACTGTTTGTTTAAATCTATGGTCAAGATTATCATATTTTGTTGTATTTTCAAGCAGTAACTCAAATTTCTCCTTAATTACAAGGTTACGTTGCACATTAATTCTAGTGCCGTTGAATAAAAACTCCACACTTGGTTCTGGGTCTCCAAAATATTCACAAATTAAACCCACTTCTTCATTGTTATTTTTTAATGACGTAACCGAAGAAACAAGTTTGATAACATGGGGAGGACAAACTAACCAATCAGGTTCTTGTTTTACAAGATCCCAACGGTGTCCAATTGAGTAAGGCAAGCGAGGATTTGTTTTTGGCCAGACGCACTTTGTTTTATTTAAGTAATCTACTTTAATTCTATTTTGTTCAAGAATTTGAAAAAGTGATTTCAGGTGACAGTCGCACTTCCAAGGATTATCAGAAAGGTTTACTAAAAGATTAGACAATGGCTTAAAAATCTTCCAGTCGATTATTGTAAAACAGTTAAAAGATAAATCCAGAGTCTTTAAACTAATTAAATTTTTAAACAAACTTAACGGAATGTAGGTTAAATTACAATTACTTAAACTTAAAGAACTCAGGTTATTCATTCGAGGAAATTCTGCAGAGAAAATTACACTGGGATTGTTATTTAATCGAAGTTCCACTAAATTTGGTACATCCGAGAAAACTTTTAAATCCAGGTCTTTTAGATAATTTCTCGCTAAATTCAAAATAAGTAAATTATTTGCACCTTTAAATGCCCCGGGTTGTATCTCTGTAATGGAACAGTTCTGCAATAACAATGTCTGAAGAGCTGGAAGTTTTATAAGTTGTCCGTTAGTAATCCTCCCCAATCGGTTATTATTTTGAAACAGTAAAACTTTAATTGTAGAAGAGTTACTTAATTTTAAAGGAAATTGTGTAATCTTGGAGCAAACTACTGCATCTGACGCGAAAAATGTGCATTTTCCTTCTCCAGACACAAAATCTTTGAGTTCAAGGCTAATTACTAAAATAAAATATATTTTTATAACCGAACCCATTTTAAAACAAAGGCAGATATCAAGAAATATGAGCAACTTCTTGTAGAAATAACAGGAAAACAATTTTTACACACATTTTAGCTAGTATGTTATTAAACTGAAATTGCTCAGAACCACTTAAAGCTAACCGTGCAGTGGCTAAATTCAATGTTTGCATTTGTTCAACATAGAAAACTGCAAATAAAGTAAGTAAGCATTGTAAAGTTGGTTTATCATTATCAGCTTATCACTCTTCCTGGACGGTCATTCGATAAAAGAGTGATTCATTTTTTATTTGCACTTTACAATCCACTCTACTAACGACAAAGCTGTAAAACATGAAAATTGTTGATGTGGTTGCATTGAATAAAAAACCACGAGGAGTTGCTACTGCAAAGTATTTATTGAGGTTGCGGTATCAAAATTTAACAGTCAATATTTGTTTAGAATGTATCATAAAACATCAATGAAGTTTATGACGACCGCAAAATTCCAATAAATTACTTATTTTAAAATTAGTCATCTGCTTTTATTTTGCATGTTTTTCATCTTAAATAATTTCTCAATGAGGCTTCTTTTTCGCAGCTTTCGAGCATTTTGTAGACTATCAATTAAGTAAAGAGCCTGTTGAATGAAAAATCAGTGAATTAAACGAGAATGAGTTTATATCCAAATCGCATGAATTTACTACTTTGTTTTTATTACAACTATTTATCCAGTCTTATTTTGCAAAACTCCATCTAGCTTTACCCCAAATTATGCATTATTGTGGGTAATAAAATATTTAATTATAGTTTAAAGTACTGTTCTAATTAAAAACTTATTTAACAATAAACTTTCTTAAATAGGAATTAACTAATGAGTATTCATAATATTTTAAAAAATTAACGATTATTTTACGGCTACAGTTTGGCTATCGGATTTTAACATCTTCCGCTATGAACTAACCATAAATGCAGGAGACATTTCAACTCAAATATTTTCATAACTGATATAAACCTTGCACAATTAAGCTTTCTGTAATTTATCTGATTAATTTCACTTTTCTTAAAATAACTATCACAAAGTTGTCGTTTTTGTACTATTTGTCGGTATAGATTTCCTATGAATGCGCAATTCCATTTCATGATCTTCATCCGACTCACTATACCCCGACTCCAACTCGGATTCTATTTGGGCAACAGGTGAAAATACTGGATAAGACTTCACAGATCCTTCAAATGATTCCCTATCGTTTTGAATTTCTCTTATAACCCCAGCCTAAAATAATTCACAAAAAATTAAATAATTACATAATTAATTAAAAATTCTATCTTATTTTACCGAGAGGACACGAAGCAGCATCCGCTTTCTCCTTTCCTCCCTTTTGAAATAAATCACAACGACCAAAACAGGCACAACTATCAGAAGAGCCACAACGGCGCAAAAAGCGGCCACAAACCAGAGTGAAAACCCGAATAAAATCGGACCCTTCCTCTCAGAAATCCCAAAACTTATGGTTTCAACAGGTTTTCTTGGACTATTATTCAAAATAATTAATTCACTGTCGTTTCCAGCAATGTTTGAAACTCTACAGGAGAACTCCAGTATTACATGAGGTGGTCTTCTGATTATTACTTCCTGTTTATATTCTGAATATAAATGGTTATATTCTTTATTTTTATGCACTTTCTCAATATTTTTTATCTCCGTTTTCATCTGAGTTGAATTAAATGCTTGTTGATAATCCAGAATAGTTTTTCCATTGAGTAGCCATTCAACTTCCGGTTGTGGAACTCCAGAAAAATTACATTTTAAACTAAGTTCCTCTATCGTTCCATTATTCCTTGTCGAAATATTAATCAAGCTAGAAATCTTTGAAGGGCATGTTAGCCAGCTAGACTTTAGCTCTTGCCATGTATTCCGTTGTAAATCGAAACCGATATTTGGATAGGCTGATAATTGTTCACAATAGGTATAGTTTAGGTAAGAAATAGTAGTTAAATTTTGTTTAAAATAATCCAGAATAAATCCCACGTTGCAATCACATTTCCACTTGTTACGAAAAAGACTTACAGAGTTTAATTTTCTCAAAGGAATAAAAACTCTCCAGTCCAGTGTAGTAAGCTCATTCCCTTGTAAATCTAATCTTTCCAAGGACCCCAGATTTTTAAACAAGTTTAATGGAATTGTGGAGAGTTTACATTGGCCTAAATCTAGGTATCTGAGTTTCATTTGGGGAAATTCAGAATTCTCTGGAAGAACTCCAATTGGATTGTTTCGAAGTCGAAGGTCCTTTAAATCCCATAAAGGGTGAAACACAATGAAATTATTTCCTTTTAAAAGATTTCCTCCCAAGTCTAAAAAACTAAGTCGGTTCCTTCCTACAAATGCTCCTTGTTCAATGCTTTGAATAGAACAGTTTTGCATAATTAGAGTTTCAATTTTTGCAAGTTTTGTAAAATCTAGGTCACCAGATGTAAGGATTCTCATTTGGTTTTGGCCAGATACAAAGTTTAAATTTTGGATTTGATCCGAGCCATTTATGTTGTTTGGGAAACGAGTAAATCCAAGGCAATTTACTGAGGTCTTAGAGTTCTTATCTGGATTGCAATGTCCTTCTCCAAAGACAGCCTGGAGTTCAAGGTTAAGTACTAAAACTAAACATAATATTTTCGTAATTAGAGCCATTTTATTTTAAAACTTGTTAAGACTATTTAAACTGTCAAGAAAAATTATCCAGGTTTTGTAAAATTAACGTGAGAAATGCTGGTCTATTCATTTTAACTAATCACTATCTAAAAATATGGCGGTAATTACTTGCTGTTCTTATTTAATCAATGGCTTTAATAAACTTTTAACGTGCAAATTTCACATTGGCCACGTTTTAATTCCTGTACATAAAATATAAGGCTGTGCACATAAAACCGCAACTAAAAATTGCTCTTATCTATATCAGCTTATCATTTATTCTACTCTTCCTGAAGCATCATCCGATAAAAGGATGACTCAATTCAAGTTATAATTTTACAAAGTGCAAGATAATATTTATTGCGGTTGATGTATGGACAATGTTAAAAATTTACCACGTTTAGTTTTATTATAAATGAGCAACTAAGCAAACTGCTGCAAAGCTTGTATTTAATCATAAATAAAGTTAATCCGCGTATGTATTGAATCATAAAAGTAAATTTAGAACGGCGATGTAAGCAAATTCTTATGAAATAACTCATCGTCACATTTTAAAACGCATTTCCGTTTTAAGATGCAAAAAACATCCGCCCCGTTAGTCTAATTTACTATCACTTTTGCTTAACCTTGAAATATTTTGTTAAATATCACTTTCAATATGAAAGAAACAATATTGGGGCTACAAGAGATTACAAAATCACGGCCTACATGGTCCAGCTTACGACTTAATTCATTTTTATGACAGCAATTTAGTCACTCTTCTCTGGCAATGTCCAACGTGTTATTTTCTACATCCAATAAATTATTTATTTCTTGGAGAAAGAGAATTTTGCAGAGAAATGAAAGGTGGAAGCAATAAATCATTTTTGTTTACTTTGGCTTGATTCGTTTACGCAATGCAAACAGACAGAAACTACTTAAGATTATAATTTATTCTTTTTTCTTTCCTAGTAGCATTATCACCAGCTTTTTCTATAAATATAGTCAGGGCGTCTAACGGCTTAGCCGTTACATTTGTAACTCTTACCTTGTTTCAATCGTCGTTGTATTTTTCTAGGACCAGCAAGTTTTTATCTGTAAAGATTAAAAAATTAAATAAGAATTGTCATAATCTCAATAAGTTGTTGCATAATATGGATTCTACAGTATTTTTCATAATTTCTGCAGCGATTTTATCAGTTCAAGCTGACCATTCAAATTCTTGTCCAAATGAAACTTTATTTGCAATATTTTACCAAAATGAGAACTGTTCGACAGAAAAAGAACATCCACGCTCACTGTGTGTGATACCCGAGGCTAACTATACCTCGCTGGAATTCAAACCTATACCGGATGTTGATTTTTGTTCATTTCGTGTGCTGGGAACGTAAGAAAGCTAAAAAGCTAAAGTTAAAATAATAATTAAGATTATAAAAATATCGTTTTTAATTAAGGTGGAGATTTAAACATTCAGCTTGGAATTACACACATTATTACACTTACCACACTGGATTTCCCCCACGTGGATCACCTTGCGTCAGGAAAAATGAAATCCTTCCATTTGAAAATTCAGAATTTAAAATAAGCCAGATAATGTGGTTTAATGAAGCGTTAAACGGTTGTAAAACCATTAACCGACTAGCTGAACATTTAATAATTATTACTGCAATATTTTGTGCAAAAATACTCATAAACTGTGTGCTTTTTTAACTTCAGTGTGTTAAATTTACTATTTACTCTACTTCTGGAAATTTTGCCAAAAAATTGCGTTTAAATTTGAAAACCTAGTATTTTTAATCGGTTTGATATAAAATGATATACTTCATGCAAAAATATTGGAGCTACAAGAGATTTTATTTTTATGACGGTAATTTATTCATAGACTTCTCCTCTATTGTCCAAAGTGTTATTTTCTATATCCAAGTTATCTGGATATTTCAAACATGATGCTCTGGCTCAAGTCATTTATGTTTTCAGCAAAAAAATCCAATTCTGACTTGTAGAAAGAGGATCACCTAAAAGAAGGGAAAGGTTAGGTGGAAGCAATAAACCATTTTTGTTTACTTTGGCTAGATTCGTTTATACAATGCAAACTGAAAGAAACTAATTAGTTTTTATTTATCCTTTTCCCTTGCCCACCAGTAATATCTTTTTCAATCAGATTAGTTATCTTGTCCAATAGCTTAGCCGGAACTTGTAGGTTAGTTCAATCGTAAAAGTATTCTGGTTGGACTTGCAAGTCTTCCCAAAAACGGGAAAGGTTTTCACTAAAGTTTAAAAATTGTTAAAATTGCTTTAAATTATGATTTCCACAGTAATCCTAATTTCCGCAGTAATTTTAACAGTTCAAGCTGAACATTTAAATTCTTGTCCCGATGCAACTTTATTTGCATTGTTTTACCAAAATGAAAACTGTTCGGAAGAAAATGGACAACCACGCTCAATCTGTTTGAAACCGGAAGCTAACAACACCTCGCTTGGATTTAAACCTTCACCGGATATACAATTTCAATCGTTTCGTGTGCTGGGAACGTAAGAAAACTCCAAAATGTAAAATTAAATAAATAAATAAGATTAAAAGGTTTTCTTTTTTGATTTTAAGGTGGAGGTTTACGCATTCAACTTTAAATTCTACGCATTTTTATACCTACCACACTGGATTTCCCCCACATGGTTCAGATTGCCTCAAGAAAAATGAAATTCTACCGTTTGAAAACTCTGTAGAATATAAAATCACTCACTTAACTTGGTTTAAAGGAGCCTATAACCCTTCACAAATAATATTCACTTCCGAGCCAAACTTTCAAGGAAATTATCTCTGGATCCCATATAATCGCAACTGCATACATGACTTTATCGCAAGGTCGTACATCCACATTGGAAATGACACTTGGCAAACCTATCTAAGAAATGATTTCCGCTTCAGAGAAACCTGTCATTGTCCTTTGAATAAAACAATGGAAAGTGTTGTGGAACAGGAAAATGTTCAGTTGAAAATTGGATCTGTGAGGAGAGACCTGAATGAAACTTGTAAAGAATTTTGTTCTTCAGCACATGAAATACATTTAAAATCAAAATTTCTAATGTTATCTGCATTGACCTTGTTAATTAAAAAGTTTTATTAAAATTTGGGACATTGTGAGATATTTTGGGAATCCCTTTCTTTTGTCTTTTTCACATTTACAATGAAAGCGTTTTTGCGAAAATTGTCAAATAATCCAAATAATTATTACATAATATGATTTGTTACAACCGAAAAAAAACAAAAAGTCACGAGGATTCACACATGGAAAGTATTTCATTTCATAACTATTATTTTAACTTTTGAAAAAGCATTTTTGTTTTAAAAAGGCGCAAAAAATCCGCCTAGTCCAAATTACTATTGTTGCGTTGACCTTCAAATGAAAACATTTGAATTATGGCATCTTCAAAAATACTTAATCAGCAAGGAAATATATGAAATAGGTTATTACGTAATTGGTTGTGATTTTATGGCAATTTATTTACCCTTTCTCTCGCAATATCCATTGCATTTTTTCGTCAAATTATATTTATAATACGCTTATGCTTCGACTAAAGTTGTGTGCAAACAAGAAATAGAGAAAATACTTTGCCTAACCCAGGCTGGTGATAGAGAGGATCACGCAAGTGAAAAGTGGAAGTAATAAATCAATTTTGTTTACTTTGGCTAGATTCGTTTACGAAATGTAAACATGACAGAAACTAATTAATTTTTTATCTTTTTCTTATACATGCCAGAAACAGCTTGGTATTCCAGTTAACTTGGACGGCTAACGGCACCGTTTCTTCTGCAAATTTTGCTACATTTTGCCTTTTGACACTGGTCGCAAAAAAATTTAAATATTTTTCCAGAATAAGATTAAAAAACCAGAAAAATTAATATACTGACTGCTATAATGGTTTCTACAGTATTTTTAATCATTTCTGCTACGTTCTTATTTGCTGAAGCGGAACAATTAAAATCTTGTCAAAATGCAACTTTATTTGCAATATTCTACCAAAATGAAAACTGTTCAAAAGGAAATGCTTATCCACGTTCACTTTGTTTGAAACCGGAAGCTAACAACACCTCATCTGGATTTAAACCTTCAAGCGATATACAATTTCAATCATTTCGTGTGCTTGGAACGTAAGAAACTTCAAAAATGTAAAATTAGTTCAACAAAAAGGATTAAAAAGACTTTTGATTTTAATTAAGATGGAGATTCCAACATTCCACTTTAAATTCTACGTATTATACTTACCACACTGGATTTCCCCCACATGGATCAGATTGCCTCGCTAAAAATGAAATCCTCCCATTTGAAAACTCTGCAGAATATAAAATCACTCACATCACCTGGTTCAAAGGAGCGTTAAACCGTTCACAAATAATCTTCACTTCAGAGCCAAACTTTCAAGGAAGCTATCTATGGATCCGGGATAATCGCGACTGCATAAATGAATTTGTTGCAAGGTCGTACATCCACATTGGAAATGACACCTGGCGAAGCTATCCAAGAACTCGTTTCCGCTCTAATGAAACTTGTCATTGTCCCTTGAACAAAACAACGATGGATACGATTGTGGAAGAGGAAAATGTCCAGTTGAAGATTGAATCTGTGAGGAGGGATAAAATTGGAACTTGCAAGGATGCTTGTTCCTCAGCACAAGAAATATCTTTCAAATTGAAATTGATTTTTGCGTTGGCCTTGATAATTAAAAAGTTTTAAAATTTATTTGTGAGATTGTTTGAAAAATAAAAATTAGCTTGCAACTTTTTACCGTGTTTTTATCTTTTCTTTTTCAAGTTTACAATGAAAGCTACAGCTTTTCAGGTTTTGCATGTCAATCTGATAAACACATCCCGATAATTATTTCCCAATTAAAAACTGTTAAAAACTGGAAAAAGCAGGTCACCAAAAAGTCACGAGGATTCATACAAGGAAAATTACTGACGTTTCACTAAATATTATTAATCAAGGCGTGCCCGAAATAGAATTCTCACGTGAGGGGTTTATAAGTGGAACAAACCTGTTTGTTAACTTGTGATTAGAATTTACTTGGTTAAAGTCGGGCTTCTCTAGCATATAAAAATCACGAGCATACTCAATACGGTAAATATACAAGCAAAGAAAATTATTTAAACCTAGCTGGGAGAAAAGTTACTCATTAGTGGCTAAACAAAAATCAAAGAGTGAAATAAGTTAAGCAATGGCAATGCTTCTGTGGACCATTTTAGTGACTTTAGTCACCATAGCTTACTTCCTTTTAAAAAAGAAATCTAAACCTCCTGGAACTAAGGATATTCCAGGACCTAAAGGACTTCCAATTGTGGGGAACCTCCTTGACCTCGGGGCATTTCCAAACAAGCAGTTTACAAAGTGGACAAAGGAGTATGGAGACCTTTATCAAGTAAAGTTGGGACAATTCGAGTAAGTTTTTACTTAAATTTAATATTTAAAATAATTGTATTAAGATTTATTTAATTTTTTATTAATTTTTAACAGCGTTGTAATAATCTCCGATCCAAAAATGTGCAAAGAAATATTCGCAGGGGACTTTGCCTTCACAGGCAAGCCCAAAATCCCCTTTTTAGAGCTGTATCAAGACACCCTCGGACTAGGCATTCTCGGCTCAGAAGGTCAAACCTGGGAAGTCCACAGAAGGTTCCTTCTCCGTCAATTACGCGACTTCGGCTTTGGCAAATCCGCAATGGAGTCCCTTATCCTATCCGAAGTTGAAGAAGTTATCAAAACGTTTAAAAAACAGGAAGGAAAACCAGTCGGGAACATAATAAAAACCTTGCGGATTGCAGTTGTAAACTCCCTTTGGACTCTTCTCAGCTCCCAGAGATTCAGCCACGACAACCCAAAGCTCCTTGCACTGGCCCACAACACAATTGAAAACTTTAACGAAATATTTGCCAAAGGCGGATTGGTAATTTTCCTCCATTGGCTTCGTTTTATCCTCCCGGGATGGTCGGGCTTCACCGGAATAAAAGAAATGTTAATATCAAACCGGAAGTTCTTTGAGGAAACGGTCCGTCGAAAATTTTCAACTTTTAACGGAGAACTCAACGACTACATAGATGCATTTATCAACGAAATGAAAACCCAGGAGGGGAAAGGATCCACATTTCAGGGTGAAGTGGGAATCAAGCAGTTAACCACAGAGTTATTTGATTTATTCCTTGCGGGGAACAACACCACCGCCACGAGCATTTGCTGGTCTTTCTTGTTCTTTTGTAAATTCCCGGAAGTGCAGAAAAAGCTCCAGAAGGAAATTACAGAGATTACTGGGAACTCCAGAAGAGTTTTGATAACCGACAGGGCCTCCATGCCGTACGCAATGGCTGTAATTGACGAAATCCTCCGTCACTCTGTCATTGTCCAGGACGGCGTTACACATCGTTCCACAGCGGATAAAGAATTCCGGGGTTATTTCCTCAAGAAGGATGTGCTCCTCCAGCCGAATTTATACTGGATTCATCACAATCCACAGATTTGGGGTGATCCGGAAAACTTCCGGCCAGAGAGGTTTCTAACGGAGGAGGGAAAATATAAAAAGAATGAGAATTTAATGCCGTTTCAAATCGGAAGGAGGATTTGTGTTGGGGAAAGCCTTGCCCGAGATAGTCTTTTTCTTTACGTGACTAATTTATTTCAACAGTTTAACATGAAATTTGATCCGGGAATGGGTGAAGAGCCGGGTTTTGACTTAAGCCCAGGATTTCTAAGGATTCCAAAGGGTTTTTCGGTTATTATGGAAGATAGGTTAAAGGGGAAGTTGTAAAAGTTGCAAAGTAACGTTTCATTCATTAAAATTAATTAAAAAACCTCCTAATTTATCATTTAACTGGTTTTTACCAGAAAAATCTTATTAAAATAATAAAACGTAAAATGTAACGTTTGCAAAGTTAATCTTTCTCTTGTTTGATTAAGTTTTATTTAGCACAGACCGTACGTTCCTCTACGATGTTTACCCTTTGTAAATAAACCAATGCATGTGATCAACGGCATAAGCCTTTTTCTCATATTAGCCAAAGTTAAACACGAACAAATCCATTCTGTTCATAACTTCTTTGCATGACCAAAAAGGTTATCTCATTTTCAATGCAGTTTTAACAGAGATAAATACAAAAGTACCCAAACTCTCTTCATATTTTGAATGAAATTTTCCATAAGAATTTTTATTTATAAGCTTTGACAAGACAAGGCTGTTTATTTTTTCTCATGAACTCTCTAAAGTAAACAAAGTGGGGACAGTGAACCGCAAAAACGTTTTTATTTAGGTCAAATATTCTTTACAAGTTTGTATTTAAAGATAAAATTCATTCTTGTAGTAGTCTTTTGACAGAACGGTTGGAATTTTCTTAAATTATTATTCAAAATTTAAAAGTTGATTTACAAGATGGGAATTATACTTTGGACGGTTTTTATTGGAGCTTTCGGGGCATTTTTGTATTTTGCAAGAAAGCAATTCGCAAAGAATAAGAAATCCGG
>JAANSO010001822.1:0-15401 GCA_036507315.1 Lepidocyrtus fimetarius | reverse complement strand
ACGAACACAAGGAAAGGAAGTGCAACGTGTAAAATGCAAGATTCCTTATCTTATCAAATCATTTTGAAAAAATTGTATAGTTTTTCCTGTTTCTTCATAATCAATATTGGATGAGTCAGAGCATAAGTGAAGTTAACTTTTTTTGTCTGTGAGAAACGGAAACTAATGGGATGAGTAAGAATAAGAGTAAAACTGTAGTTTTCCAGTTGCTACCTTATCTTTGAATAAAAAGCACGTGCAAAACTTGTTCCAACAAACATCATCTTTCCCTTCGGTTTATCATCAAAAGTGCCTAATTTATTATTCTACGATGTCAAATAAAAATTGCAATTTTCATGAAATTCTTTTTCATACACAAGATACGAAACGTTGCATGTATGATGCATTGCTCTTGTTCGTCAGTTTTAAAAAGACTCGATAAAAATTGGCTTGCATCATATCGCATTTGCTCTTCCTTCGTTTTCCTGGAATATGAAATGATGTAATCATCATATGTGGCGATATTTGGTCGTTAATCTTTGTTTGCATTAGTGCCAAAGTTGCATTGAGGAAACCAGTTGAAGTGAAAGGAAAATGGGAAGTGAAGCAAAAGTGGTGGTGTTTTTTCTGTTTCCGATCCTGCTGACGACGTGACGGTAGTAACGCAACATTAGCTTAATGTATCAGTGAAACCTGATGTTTTGCAGCGCATCCGCATTATTATTATGATGTGCAACTGTTTTTTTACACAAGCAATGTCATAAAGTCATAAAACGTCAGTGGCAAAAGAATGATGTTCAAGTTTGTTCATTCACTTAACTCGATGCGATTTTTCGGTTTAAGAAAAACTTAAAACATTGATTCTCTATCCAAATACGTTTTTCCAAATAGTTTTATTTTTTAATATGAGCAAGCAACCTGAAACCATCCAATTTCAATATGAATACGTAATAATCTAATATATGGGTATTATATAATGCAGTAATAACAGCTGGGAATTGAATAGAAGAAAAGAGAATAGTTTTTGGGAAACTGAAAATTTCCATTGAGTTTCTCATACAAGAAAAAGACATTCTGAGAATAAACGGAAGCACATTGGTTTCATATTCCATATTAGTTTTTAAACTTTTTTAAGGAGAAACTTTTGTGGAAATGGCGGAAGTGAGCTTTGCTTCCCATTCTAAGCTCATTTTCTCTCTCTTTTCGTACTATTTGCTTCTCCATTTTCTTGATGGGACTTCTACAGCTATTTTTCGTTGTTGGCTGCTAGTTTATCAACCCAGGGAGAAAGAGTAGTTGGATAACTTGTAAACTTTCTTAAAGTCTTATCGGTTCATTGAATTCTCTTTCTATTTCCTTCTTTATTTCCCTTCTTTGCCTTTTTACAGTTATTTGTACCAATGTAAAATACGTCGTATACGCAAATACATTGTAAAATTATTCCACTCGCACTCCCCATTATTGACTCTTACCGTTTCTCTCCTCCGTGTAACTTTCCTTTTAAGTAAGTGCTCAAGCAAGAAAAAGATGAAGAATTTCATTTCAAGAGTTGCCGCTCAAGAAATGATGAAGATGAAGAAGATTGGATCAAATTGGGAAAGATGAGTTGTATTATTCCGTCTTTTGAAGTTTTTCCAAGCAATATGATTAGTTGTGAGGAAGAGACTCTTTAGTTGCCGCTACATCTATTTACTGCATACTTCATCTTTTATTCCTCTTAATAGAAAGCTTTTACGTAATAATGAACTGTTTTTCATTGATTCATTATCTTCATTTAGTTTTCTTTGCATGATGAAGATAGATGAATGAAATTGCAAGCTCCAAGAATAAGCTTTCTCATAAAATGCCTCGCTTTGAATATTATTAAATGTGCATTAGTAAAACTAAAAGGATAACTAACTTTCAAAAGGACCATGAGCATGATGATAGCAAAATGAAAACTTCGTTATACAACTATAATTACACACTAATAAATTCAACGTTGGTCCATATTACATAATATTAAATTACATTATTAAATTGTATTAGTTAACATTTGTTTGATAGAGGAAGTATAAAATTTTACTTAAAAGCATGCAAAATATCTAAAGAACTTCAGGAACAACAATCTGACAACAGTAGACAAGTTTTTTTTCAAATTCAAACAAAAAAGTTTTGGCTTTCATCATATCTCTTATTATTACAACAACGCAGTGAGCAATAATGAGGATAATGAGAAGAAAACCGGAGAAGAAGAGNAGGATAATGAGAAGAAAACCGGAGAAGAAGAGAACGATGAAGATAATGCGATGCGGTCGTTTCTTATTTGCAGTGAAGTAACATCAAAAACTACAAAACTGTGTAATGAGCTTGATTACTTGGATGAGGATGAATGAGAAAGAGAAGAAGAGCGCTCAGAAAATTGTGCTTATGCACGATCGCCAACAAAAAGGAAGTTGTATGCACAAATGCAGGATATGATGACGCGGTAGAAGTGGTTGCGATGGAAGATGTTAAATTTTCATCTTTTATATCATTCGTATTTAAAAAGAAGTGGAGAAAAGGGAGGAGTAGAATAATTTGATACTTTTCGTGCTAATGTAATTACAGGTTAAAATTCTTGCTTGGTTTAATTGAACTTTGAGGAGTATGGAAAGGAAAAAGAGGGGATGGATGAAGAAGGAAAGGGATAAAATGGTATTAGATGCTGCCATACGATGATAATGGTTGGTTGAACTCTTCGTGTCTTAATACATTTCATTTTTTTGTTTTATAAATTTCTTCTCTTGTTTTTATCTAAAAGTCATAATAATGATGATACATGATACCAAACTAGAAAATGAAATGAGTCTTGGTGGTTTTGGCACGAAGTCCCTGTGCATCACCAGCAGTTTTTAGTTGATTTACTTTATTAAGGAAAGAGCGAGAAGATGGGCGAGGAAGATGGTTTCTCTGTGGTGTTTTGCAATAATGGAAAACTCTGAAATTAATTTTGAATTTTATCAAATAAATAAAGTAAGATAAGAAACGAGCAAAATTTTAAACTGATTGTGAGTGGTCCACCTTGTTTCGAGATCAACGCATGTGTTCCGAATTCCAAGGCATATCAACAGTTCAGATCTGTGCAGGGATTTCGTTTTGAGAATTCCTATAACAAAATAAATACACGGTTATGTTGTGCAGGACGAAAGATGTAAATTGGAAAATCCGCAACTGGAAAATAAACTTATTCAGCTCATCTTTTTACCAACATAGTCTCTCTTTTCTACAGCATAGCGCTAATATTAGAAGACCTGAATAGGTATATTGAGGAATATCCAGCGATCGTAATCTCAAAATCTCCTCTCATAGATAAAAGTTACTTCCACATGGGCTCCCACTACCGCAGGCCACACTTCCATACACTTCCTACTTCTAACTTATTCTGAGAAATTGTGGAGGAACACGAGCTTGCTCTTGGAATAGAAATAAACTTCATGTGCGAGTATTTACTTGCTTCCACTCTTCTTATATACAAACAATGATGCTGATCTAAGCATTTTCTGGAAGGTTCACTTCGTTGGAAGCAGAAATGGAAATTGGAAGAAGTAAAGCGATACAATTTCCGATCTAAAAAAGATGCAGAAAAGACGAAATACATAGGTAGGCATCTTTGTAATGGGTTTATCACTCAACCAACTTTGCTCGTCTAATACAGTAGTTCTATAGTGCAAAAGGACACTCCGGGTTTCTAAGTTATAGACAATCAGAGAACTTGAAATCTTCCTAGATTCTCTCCATATAGGACACATTTATTATTTGGAGTAGGAGGTAGATTCTCGTCGTGCAAATGAAATAAACTATCAAATAATAGCACCACGTCAGCTAAAAGACAGTAATGTTTAAATCCAAGATCATTGCCACAGATCTTTGGAAAAAGGAGACGAAGCAGATCCAGTGAATGAGGTGATGGCTATATTCAATGTTGTTGCGTTTTCTCATGATGTTGATACGACACTGTACTTTTGCTACTTCCAAATCGTAGTATGCATAAAAACAAAACTACATCATGCCTAAAACTGCGAGGAAAAAGAAGAGTCAGAGAGAACATTAAATAGTTTTAGTTCATTCTCTTTTTCCTACGCAAGCTTAGATTACTGCAGTAAATAAACTCAAGAGCTTTTCCACCCATTTCATCCTAATGAATATGTGGTCGTGTAGGAGTCCTTATTTAACACAAGCATGCATCGAAACACTGCAAGATCAGGATAAAAATATGTTTCTTCCACAGCTTCTTACTTAATACAGTAATTTTCTTACTGCTTCGTCGGCAAATTCGGCATCGGATGAATAAATAAAGTTATATAGTTACCGCTTGAATCTGATACGGGTCTACATTTTACTTTGCTGTTTGGTTATTTAACAATATTCATAACTCTTGAGGTGGGTATCACACAGCACAGTAGAAATAGATAGTGATCTCTTACTCTTTACAAGGAAAGATTAAACCGATTTATGTAAGTTCTTTTGACAGGGTCATAATTAAACTAATGCAAAGGTTGATGCTCAAAGTTGAGGTACAAGGAAGAGATTGCAATTGAGATGGATTTTACTTTATTGTAGCGCTATAATTCCTCCAAAATGCAAGAAAAGAACGATTACCATCCAATTCATGTTATTACTTTGTTGTGGAGTAAACAAAAGCTAAATTTAATCATTAAAACAAGCCCTTTTGAGCGTTTGTCACATCAACAGCTTTCATCCAATGTTCTTTTGTTTGACATTGACGTGCTTTATTTTGTCGAGATTTTGAGCATTTTGGAAAAGATTAAAATTGGAATTTTATTTAAAGAATGCGAATGGTGTCATGCCTTGTGCACTTGCAAACATGTGTGGGCCTCTGAATAAATAGAACAAATGGAATTGCACTACGACCCCTCTTTAGTAAAGCTGCGCTAATAATCACCCCGTCAAAATCATCTGCTTTTTTGAACTATGATACTCTTCTTTAGAAATCAAATTACATACTAATATTATCGAATGCTTTAACGGTTGTCACATACTTGGAATAGAATAATATTCTCCAAATTTTAAAGAGCTAAAATCATCGGTAGCATTTGACAATTGGCGTATGCGGGGAATTTAATAAAAATTTAATCTGGTTTTTATTGCAATGGGGAAAGCAATGCTTTTATGAATGCGAATTCTCAGATTCAATGCATATTTACTTGGTCACAACGTCTCAAACAACTTGTTTGAAAATTCTGAAAATCAAATCTAGAAGCAACAAGAATATTATGTATTGCTGAAATTGAATATCTCCTTGTTTAAATCTAAATTATACATTCTTCATCCCTTTTTAACAATCTGTGTGCTGAAGACTAAAAATAGAAAAGCATTAACTTACAATAAAATAATAACAATAAAAGTGCCATCAACATTATGAAATAAAAAAAATTCATCACCAGAAAGTCACCAAAGCCATTGTGAATCTATTCTCTAGCTCAAATATTATTTTTGTTGTGTGAGAATCAAAAAGGAGTTGAAATGAAGGGAACAGATGTGAGAATTTATGACAGGCTGTACAATCACATTTCAGGCACAGTTCCTATTCACTCCTCTTTTAATAACAAAAAATAAATATGTGCATAAAACAGTCAGAGTGTCAAGTAAATCTCAGCTAAAATATTTGTTACGCTCTATTGTCAGCAAATAGCTGCATTATCTACTGTCCTGTTTATAGGCAGTAATGTGGGAAGGAAAAAAGGACGAGAACTGTTAATGAGATGGGAAATGGCATTTCTATTGTGACAGTTTGTAAAAATCAAATCATTGAAATCTCTTACATATTTCTCTCGGGGAAAAAACACAAACTTGCCGGAGGCACCCAATTTAATATCCTTACGAGACCAATTTTGCTTGTAAAATATCACCATAAAAATGACAGAATTTTGCATTTCTTTAGAACCAGAAACCATTCTCAGTCACTAATCACAATTATTTAGCGATCCAAATCTGATACTAATACTCCGTTGAATCAAAGTGCGGCTTTCACAATTGTAAAGAATATCCTTTAGAGACAAGAAAAGAGCTATCACCTTTTCAGTAACAAATTACTTTTCAAAATCTTTCACAAATAGAAGCACAAACGTCAGTATGAAAAATGATGTGTGGAAAGCACATATTTATTTCCCTCCTTCTTCTGCCTGTCTCTTTCATAGTTTTTCTTTGCGTGTGTTAATGATGAGAATGACGAGTATGATACCCCACAAAAACTGAGCAGAGATGATGAAAGAAAAGAAAATGCAGAAATCCACTCTTGACATGTCTCATTTTGCGTTCTGCGTTTCAAAAGGAGTCAGTTTTAATAATAAATAACTTTTAATATATGCCTTACTACGAAGAAAAGTTAGCTGATAGCTTTCTAGTGAATGAATGAATGGGGCCTGGAAAATTGAACTTTTTCATCTTATCTAAAGCCATCATCATTCACCAACCACCACGACAATCGTCATCATCTTTTCCTTCATATAATCATGAACATCAATGTAAGAAAACCCTGAAGTGGTGTACTACTCGGATTAATAAGAATGACGAAATGGGAAAGGTGTGGATTGGAAATGGCTTCAGGATTTCTTTCAAGCAGGTTAAAAATATTTCCCTGGATAATAATAGTAAATGTGTTTGATGTTTTTGATAATGACGATGACTCTCGTGCATGTGAGTGTGAGCGAGAGCACCTTATGAAATATTCCTTCCTCCCTCCAAATAGCTTCGTGTTTATAACAAAAAATATTTTATGCACATTTTTATAAAGGTAAGTATTTTTGGGGTTTGGTTTAAGCTCTTTGGGATATATTTTGAGGTAGAAGATGGATGGATAGATTGAATGAGTGTGAAAGAGAGGGAATGCTGCCGGCGGCGGCTCCACTTCCATGAAAATACTTTAATGTAATGTAACTGCTGCTGTTGTTGTTGCTCCAAAGTAAAATAAGGAGTGAAGAAAAAGAATGATGATGGGTTGTTACCCTTCCACCACCATCATTGCTGAAAATGTGGTAGTTCTTCCTGCTTTCCGTTTTTTCCCTCTTGTTAGCAACCTTTAAAGTATATAATTTTATATGATGAGGGAAAACACTACAAGGAGCACCATGCCGGAAGAAAAGTTTAATGAAAAGATGTTGAAAAGCTAGACAGCAAAAAAGGAAGCTATCTGGATGGATTCTTGGTTTCTTTTTTGTATATTGTAAATGCCTAAGTACATGCCAAGTGTGTTGGGAACAGAAGAAAAGGAAGAGTTGAGAACAAGTAAAAGCTATTGAATGAGAAAAATATCATCATCGTACATGATCATGACGACGATGATGATATGGTTTAATATAAAAAGTAATGAAAAGGGAAAAAACTACTCAGCTTTTTGAAAAAGAATAAGATATATTATTTTTTGTCTTGGAAGCTCTCCGAAGCTAAGCTGAAGTATAAGAGGGTCGTTAGAGAAGCCACCATAATGTATACACACAAGTAGTAATAGAAATAAGATGGGAGCAGAATTCAAGAAGATTCGAATGACTACTGCAAAACCCGGGACGGTGATCATGATGATGAGGATGTTGATGTGATGAACGACATCGACATCCAAAAGTACTACCGAAAGGGAGAGATGAATGTGTAGCACAGCAAAACAAAATCTTGTGATGGAGAAAGAAGAAGTTATTTTTTACTTTTCCCCTTTCTTTTTTCTCCTCCCCAATGAAAAATCAGTTTCCTCTTTAAAACTGAAAAATGCAAGGACAATGACAAAAACGGGAGGACAATCAGTTCCAGTAAAGTTTTCTCTTTTGAAAGATAGAAGGGAAGATTTTCTTTTGGATTTCATCACTAAACTGACTTGAACATCGCTCCTTTTTTCTTCTGACTTATCAACAAGAAAACTGTCTTTGTTATCTTGACAGTATGTCTACAAACAATGCAAATTACTTTGAGAAAATATTTCCCCTTTTTAAAATATTCCGGGAATAAGTTTCGTATGAAAACTATATAAAGCTTTATCTGCGTTTTATGTTTTCGCTATTTTTATTTCTCTTTGATACGTATCATCATCATTTTATCAAGATTCTTTGAAAATATAGAGAATAAAAAGTTTTTACGGTATTCCAGAGTTTTTGAAAAATACTTAAATTAGAAAATTCCGTGATAAAAAACACTAGAAAACCACAATAGTTACTCACGACGGGTTTACTAATTGCTAAAAGCCATTTTCCAACTAAAACTGCTGTTGAAGGGTAATGGGCCAATATTCCAATTGAGTTTTCGTGTCTGAAACGCTTTTGAAATAGATCTTTGGTTAGTAAACATATAGGGTGGGTATAAATTTAAAAATGTGTTTCCATCATAAAATTATGTCACCCTTTTTATTATTGTCTTCTCCCTACTTTCAATTTTTTGATCTTTGCGATGCAACCGTGAGATGGTTTCAACTTACAACTTTATGATTTTTACTTTAGAACCTCAACTAGAACGGAACGAAATGAAATGGCAAGACGTAGAAGATTAAAAGAAGAGAAATTCCAAAAATAACGATAAGTGGGTAGTGGGAGCAGTGGAGTAGAGCAATACAGTATAGTATAAGTATATCCAAATCCAACCTAAAGGGGTTATAAAAAAGCCTTGTTTAACTTTAAACAATATTACTCTGGATGGCTGACAGGGAAAGCAGCTTATTATTTCAAAAATGGAAACTGGCAAACGAAATATATCAAAATCAATATAAAATATGATCTTCTTAAGTTCCGATCAAAATCTAGAGTTATTATTGCCGTTTCGTTTGCAAGATAAATGAATATATAAGATATTCCCCATCATATTCTTTCCAATAATAGTACCGTTTTGGATGGGGTACATACGTTACGAATTGAGAGTGGCTACTCCCACACAGAAAAAAGACCAACTGAAGTATGACGCTTTTTTGCTACCGGCAAGAGTGAAAAATAAAAAGTCTATTTTTAAAGAATAAAGTGTCACGGACAGGTCACATTCTCATCTCACTTTATCGCATAGCCAATGAACAGTGAAATGAGCTTTCAGCACGTATTATTTAAACCTTTCCGTTTTGCTTTTACCCCATACGTTTTCTACAATCTAGAGTCTTGTCTTATGAATAAAAATACTTTCCATTTTTAAAAAGAAATATTGAATAAAACGAGAGCAGTTGAACGGAAGATCTTAAATTTATTTTTGAAAAGGAGAGTCCAGTGTTTTAATATGTACATTCTACTAGTGAAAGCAATATCAAATGTTTGCCTTCTAACATGGTCTATTTTCCCATGAATAGATTTTTGTTCGCAGAAAGAAGATATGTAATATACTTTGCCTACTTTATTTTTTCTTTCGCCCGTGTTTAAAAAAGAGCGGGGGAAGGAAAACCAGATATAGTGTTATCCCATCAATGCCATACGAAAGATCATTCATTCCACTTTTCTTTGATGCGATGAGTTTTTCATAAGATCTGTTCCGAGAGAATCAAATGATCTCATCTCCCATCATCATCATCTTCTAGATCAGCATCATGCTCATACGTGAAGAATCTCTTTCATCGAATGAATAAAATGGAGAAAGTATTCAACCATTTTTCTCATATTTCCCTTTCAGAAATGTTATATAGTTAACTCAAGGACTCTTTCTTTTCACTCTCCCACCAATACATTTATGACAAGCGTGTGTAATTTATTCCAATTGGAATATTAACAAACTATCCTTATCCTTTATAGTTCAATCTAGTTCTCCTTTTCATAATTTTCATCTATTTTTTCCTTAAAAAGACGCATTCATGTAGTCATGAAAGTTTATTGGAGAACACCAATCATGTTTCATTTTACTCAAGTCAGAAATGAACTCTCTTAGAGCGTTCTCAGATACATGTAGATAAAGGGAAAACACATATGTTCTTACGTTAATGTCTGTTCACGTGCTAGTTTTACCTGATAAATCCCATACACACAGTAAGCAGTGAATAATACATAAATATACGGTGTAAATCGATATCATTAGATCTAATTCTCTTACTATATGGGGAAAGGAAAACGTACGCTTTTCTTGGAAACCGTTATTGTGTTTGTATCTTTCTTATCGATCTGTGTAAAGGGAAAGATCCCATCTTCTCCAAGGTAAAAGCTTCTATACTGCTTCTTCTCATGAAGTTTATTGCTTGAAAGTGGAATTCACCTCGCTGCATGGTAGCCAAGCATCTTGTTTACGCAACGTTTTGCTAATGACTTAACAACCTCTTTTTTCTTCACATGTTGCTACCACTTGTTCCTCTCCTCGTGAAGTAAATAAAGGAAAATGGAAGGGATTCAATTTCCTTTTTGATTCCAAGGATCTCTCTTTGCAAACTTTTGTGTGATTCACTTTTCGCCTGATTTCCTACCTTCATTTCATCTTTGTAAATATTTACGTAGCGTTGTTGCTAGTGAATTCGTTTTTTTGCGTGTGTAATAACAAGATGAAAGGTGAAAAGTTTTTAGAATTTAGCCAGACTGTCTATTAAACAAGACTTTTTAATGATAAGAGAGAATCAGATAGGATCATTCACTTTGTTATCGATAAAAGTTAAAGTTGGAAAGGCAAATTTATAATTCGATTGAATGCTTTTCTTCAATTTTTATTTAAAAGTTCTATTATAGTTACCGTCAAATACGGTTCAAAACAACTATTGCAGCTTCATTAAGCTTTTCCTTTCACGTTGTCGCTTATTTATTTCTCAAAAAATTTTATTCGCGTTATTACGTCTCCTAGTCATACCAGGAATATTTTCATTAGTTTTTTTCTCTTTTAAACTCCTACACGCCTTTCAACCCCTTTGTTAGCTGTCTTTGTCCACATTTTGAAAAGACGGCCTCGCTTATGTGAGTGAAAGTAGTAAATGAATTTTTACATAACTTGTTTCTACCTACACACGGAACTTTTGTGTGACAACAGGATTGACGTTTTGCTTATTGTTAGTTAAAGTTTTAACATCACCATCACTGCTGTCGTTGTCGCTTTTTTCAAACAAAAAGTTTTACATTAGTTTGCCTATTGTATGCTTTCCATTACTATTATTAGTTCATTCCATCTCAGTTCACAACAACAGGTGAGAGTGGAATACAATATCATTATGATGATGTTGACGATGATGACACAACGACGCAAAAAACCATTTTTATTATTACTATTATGATAATAAATCATAAATAGAATGTGATGCATTAATATTTGCTATAAATCTCTGTCCGTCCATCGCTTACACTGAAACTTTCATTGTTTCCAGCTTACAACAAGTAGGAAAGGAGACAAGCCAAAAAGGCGTAGCAGTGGTGGTGGTCAGCCTTGTCATATGAATTTCTATTGTTTGCCAGAAAGCCATACACTCGATTCCATTCTATGCTTCAATTTATTTCCTGGTTAGACAGAAACAGAGAGAAACAAAATCATTGTGAAGGGCTTTGAACAAAAAAAGTGAAAAAAGCAATTTTGTCACAGCAGCGGCAAAAGCAGTATTAGCTGAAGGAATGGATGCTGGAGGAACTAAAAGAAAGATGGACATTGTCCCTCCATGAGTGACTGTTATTACCCTCTCTAATATATTACTAGTCGTGCAAAGGACATATAAAAGTCCGAACTACTGCATTTGACTAGTTGACTGAGAGTACACACCACACATGCACATTCATACATAAACTTTCTCTACTTCCTCCCACCAACAAACTAACCATATAACTAACACAGGCTATTGTGTTTGTATTAGTACAACTAAAACAGACTGCATACGGTGAATAGAAAATGGAATGAATCCAGCTGAACAGGAAATAAAAAGTGAAAAATGCTCAAAGAGAGTCAAACCGAGCCAAGATTGGTTGCGTTCACTTCCCACTTGTCAGATGTAATTTTTGCAGAGCTTTTCTTTTTCCAGTAAAAAAGTCCATCAAACGCATAAAGAGTTCAGCCAAGGATAACCAGATCCAAGCTGACTGGGGGCAGGAAGAAGGAGAGGAAAAAATAAGTTTCGCATTTTAAAAAGAATGAAAAAATGTACGATAAAAAGTATATGAGCTTGCAGTTTTTCTTAGAGACTACCTTATTTCATTTTTATTTCTCAGCTTGGATCAAAGGGACACAAAGAAAATAAGAAAGGACAAAGAGAGATGTATGACTGGATACTTTTTCTCTTTTCCTGTGTTGTAAGTAAAAAGGAGATAAAAGGGAATTGTCGATTCTTGTATAGAAATATGCAGCCTTTTTTATTTAATATGCATGGAAATATAAGAAACCATGAATAAAATAATAAAGCTAAGCTTAAACTTTGTACTCCTACACGGGCACACACTTCTACGCGTGTCCCCCACTTTTGCTGGATTTCTCAGAAAAGCTTCAGCTCACTCACCTTTTCTCCCAAACTTTTCTCCATATACTCATCCGTCCATCTACTTTCTCCACTTCCTCTTCCTGCTTTAAAATCCTATTCTTGGCATAATCAAATGATCAAATTTCCTACTTATGAGGCCACCGCCTTTTCCAGTTCAAAAAGATGTTTGATACTCTACTTGGGCCGTCAACATGGAATGCATACATATTTTCCCAAAGTTATTTTTGCCACGTTGCTGGGGAAGTATGCCTATGGAGGAGAAAATTGAAGCTTTGCTGCTACTACATTCTGGAAGAGAAAAAAAGAAATTGTTGAACTTTGGCAAGAACAAAAATCTTGAGCCAATTCGGTAGCGAGGGGAAAAGAAAAATGTAAAATGCGCTATATGTGTGTCCCACGTGAGTATTCAGGACGCACTAAGCGAGAAAAATTTTCTTTGAGGAAGTGAAACTAGAGCCATGAAAGCAAGCAAAGGGTAGTCTCTCTCTTTTTTGCAGAAAAAAAGAAACGAGACAGTTATATGGGAATAGTAGAATTAGCCGAAAGTTGGATCAAGAAAGGGAGAAGCGAAAGGCAAGTTATGTAAATACTTCAAAGAAGAAAGTAGTGTGAGTTTCTCTTTCCATGTGAAAGTTAATATCACACTTTCAGAAGAAATAAAAATAACCAAGTTTCTTCCTTCTACCAACCACATCCTTACAAACTAAACCTTTTTTCTTGTATAAAAAAGCTGATACAAAAGGTTGCATGACTGATGTTATTCCATACATATGTAAGTACGCAGTAAGTAGCCTGTAGCGGCAGAGAATAAATATTGCAAAGTAAATACTCACTGCAATATACAAAAGTCGTTGGTAAGAATGAGTCTATGCGAGTTGCAAACAAGTTTTTTCTCGATTCTCAAAATTGCTGCTTTCTCTTTTTTCCCATGTCATGTCAAAGGTTTTTTCTTTACGAATTCAAAGGCTTTTTCAGGCACTGCAATTTCATTTGTAAATAAGTCTTACTAGTATGCAGGTTCTTAACTTCATTCCTACGTTTACATTGCGTGTACAATAATATGAGTCAGCTAATGTTGTTTATGTGTATTACGCATTTCCATTATTATTCGTCTGACTCTACTATCAGACAAGTTTAATACGAAAAAGAAAGCTAAAAAGGAAAATACGAAACCTGCCATATTATAATGGAAATGAAATGTTCAGTAGAATGGAATGAAAATAAGCAGATGTAAGGGAAAGAATGAGAAAGTGCATTGCACTGGCCATGTACATTGGAATGGCTACGCAGGTTTAAAAGTGTACAGAACCACTTTAAGGGATAAATATGTAATACATTTATCATGCTACTTTTGATTCCCTTTTGGACTCTTCTTTCTCTCGATCCTCGGGATACACTTGTGCATTTACGCTTCTATTTACTTGTGTGATGTCTGGTTCCGCACGAAAAAGTGAAACATGAAGTTATGTCACCGTAGCCATCACCTTCCCCTACATCATACACAGAAGCACCAGAAATTCTTTTTTAGCAAAAAATAAGCACCGTATCTAAAGCTAATGTAAATAAAAGTTATAAGAAAAACGCTGACTACCGCCGGTAGGATGGTGAGATTACTAGACGAACGTCTCCACCTTTTACAACTTCATATACCGCAGCAATTTAATGCCTTTGCTTTTTCATGGTCAGAAGGAGGAGAAAGAATAAAAGTAAAAGACCCCTCTTTGGGTCCCAAGGGAGGCAATTGCAGACAGAGGAAAGGCGAAAAGAAATGAAGTGAACCCGCTTTAGTTTTACTTTACCAGAGGCATTACCTCACCAAAGATAAAAGACCGGTGTTTATATAACTGAAACTATAAAATTGTTTTGACTGATTGTTTCCTATATTTGTTTTACTTCTTTCTCCTCCTTTCGAAATCATTACCACACAACTCATACTGGATGAGTAAGCAAAGCAAAGTCGTAAAATAAACTGTGTGTGTAGATTATAAAGCAAAAAAGTTAAGACAAGAAGAGCACGCTTTTTTCAACTTGATCAACTCATCGCCCGTAATTCCAAGCAATATTGTACTTGCTCAACCAGAACCAAGGCTCATGTCATGTCAGGTTGAATCTTACTCTTGCCCATTATTTTCACCTATTCAAGAGAAACATACTTTTGATGCTACTCTTTTTAATGCTCGTGTAACTATAAAACAAAACCGTCTTTTCTCTCAACCTTTCCCCAACTATTTTTGACACTTTCAATTTCATCATTCGGATGACAAACAATTCCATTATTGCGAAAGAATTGTTAAAGGAATTGATTTATTTGCGGATTTATTTTCAAGCTGTGGTGTATGATTTTTGCACAATTTAAAACTTTTTGACATTGGTTAAGCGATACTACCTTTGGTAGTATGTATACCTTTCTATAATGTTTTGTCAAAATTACTATGAGTTAAGCATATTGGGTTACCCTACGCGGCGTAGATTTTAATGGAGATCCAATGTCATTCATTTGGCTTGTCAATTGTCAAATTTATTACTGTGACCAGCAGAATAATATGGTACAAGTAAATGTTTTTTCTACTGCCAGCTTGCTTGTTTGCGTTTCTTATTTCGTTGGGTGAAAATTTTTGTATGAAAATCAGGGAATAGCAAAAGAGGCGCGTGTGATGTGATGTAGCTCTGGGACTGACAAAAAACTGGTCATTAACCATTTTTAGCTGCAAGATATTTATCATGTTGGTTATTTGGAGGCTGTGGCTGTGTTTTTGATAGTGTTGCTTTCTGTTGTTTGTTTGCTGGTAAAGAGAAATAAAATAATGGGAGGGTTTTCCATTTATTTATATGATCATATCTTTAAGGACAATCACCATCAACCGCTGCACCACCACTACCATCACACGCTACAGCCACTATCAACGCACGACCATTTGCCATTGCACTGTCTCTTGTTTATCAAACAAAATACCCTAGAGAGAATATAAATTTACACCAGAGGACTTGTTTTTGATGGAGATATTTACTAGGAAAATGCATTTTAGATTATAGAATTAGTAAGTTTTTCAGGCGAACTAAG
>JAANSO010001821.1:0-15402 GCA_036507315.1 Lepidocyrtus fimetarius | reverse complement strand
TTTTTTGAGTTATCACGGTCACAGACGGACAGACAGACAGACAGACAGACAGACAGACAGACCATCAAAGCCAAACCTATACTAGCTTCACTGCGTTCAGCTAGTAATAAGTGCAAATCCAACAAGGTCTATTCATTTTACTCGCTCTCTTTTCAACTCCGCACACAACTCACCACATTTCATTTGAGAGAAGAATGATTCAAACATTAAGGAAACAATTTTTTGATGATTAAACTGACTCACTCTACACTCGTTATCAACATCAAAACATATAAGTATTCTACAAAAAATTCTCTATATTGACGCCTTCCAGTTTTTGCTTTTACGTTTTACTTGAAGCTGTTAATGAGATGAGAATATTTTCTGTAAAACACAAAAAAATCCGTTTCTTAGGCTAAAGTCATATCACTTAAGTACACAAGTAATTGCGTTCACTTTATTTTAAAAGAGCTATTGCAATCTGATTTAATGTTATTTCCTAGATATTTTAAATTAGGGTAAAGGAACCTAAATTGAAAACATATAAAATGTCAAAAGTTTCATTTACAACCGTGGATGTTATGAACATGTCAAAGTTAAATACAATTTTACTTGACTGTACTTTTACGTACAGGACGGTGAAAAATACGATACTTTTATCACTTAAGGATTGTGCTCAAATTTCTACTTGTTTACTGCTTATGAACCTTTTTAAAGGAAAACGCTCGATTATTGTCACCTTCCTCTGTTTTTCTAGGTAAACAGTTAGCTATTTTATTACACAATCACTCTCATAAATTGTCAAGAACGTGAATAGCTTTTCAACTTTTTAAATCTAGAGCAAAACTGTTCCGTGAAAAGGTAAGCGTTATCTTTAGCTTGGCTTGGAAAAATGTCAAGAAAAGTAATGCGGTTTACTCAAACACATAAATTGTCTTTCAAGATAGCTTCAATTTTAGGTTTTTATGTCCCAAATCGGAAGTAATCAATCAGAAAGGATTAATCGGTGAGAAATAATATCACGTAAAATGCTTTAAAAATGGTGATAAAAGTAAAAGAAAGTTTGAATTTTATTTTGTTATGAAGATAGTGACGTGTCGTTATTTTTGCAAAAAGTAAGAAAAATGCCACATGTGACCTTTTTAATGGCAGAATCGTTGCAAAAAACTATCCAAAATGATCTTTATTAAAATAAATACCATGTGTGCTAGTCTACATTAAAACCTTACGATAAAATGCATTTCATGAGTGCAATAAAGAAGATGACAATGTCAAGTTAAATATGTATTTTACTCCACGTACAAGATCAATGATGTGTAAAAATAAGCTCATACGTTTGAAAAATTAACGATCAATAATTTTTATTGTACAAAAAGTATATTCTGGAATGTTTTATTTAGGAATATCAATAATACAAACTTCTAATTCGTGTCTTGTGTATATTTTTCGTAAGAACTGTACTATATTTGGTTAACG
Source organism: Lepidocyrtus fimetarius (assembly GCA_036507315.1). Lineage (NCBI taxonomy): Eukaryota > Metazoa > Arthropoda > Collembola > Entomobryomorpha > Entomobryidae > Lepidocyrtus > Lepidocyrtus fimetarius. Next base: position 13,947 of record JAANSO010001821.1, on the reverse strand, counting down.
TACGGTAAGCATAAATCACTCTAATAAGAGATAAAGAAATCTGTATTTTCAAATTTTATATATATTTAAAATTTTTATTTAAGTCACACTAGTCAACAAAACAAAAGGCATTTTGACTCAAGCATTTTCCATGTATCCTCGTCCAATTAGCAAATGGATTTAGGTGGAAAGTAATTTCAAATACGTGTAAAATTCCAATAAAATCGGTTTCTACACGTTGTAATGGAGATACAATGTGGCATGCAATGGATATGAATTAAGAACAACCGCCAAAGTAAAAATGAATGGAATTGCAGGTAAAATTAAAGGTTGAGTAGAACACATTGATAAATGACCGGTTTTTATATAAAAAGTAATCTCCAATCAAAAATTCTCCTTTCTATCTTGATTTAGCCATTTTTTCAATTTCTAATGTTTTAGGGTAACATGTGCGTGAAATTGTGTAAAAATCCTCTCCAGGTAAGGAAACCAAAAAACGGTAAGCAGGTGAAGATTCGAGATACAATTTCGTTTTTATTGGATGACCATTAAGCTCTTTGTAATATGTGAATAAACGGTTGTTAAAAAACTGTGGACATCTGCGATCTGCCATTTATGTAGTACAGGAGCTTTTCGAAGGCTTCAAAAGGAGGTAGAGGAAATTTGTGTAATTTGGTCTGTCAGTCGTTAAAAACTAAACTATTTTGAAACAACAAAAACTCACAAATCTCAGGCAATGCAATCTTTCTATGCCAGACTGTTATTTTCACCTACCTGGAACTAGAACAGAAAAGGAATCAGAGAAGAACTGAATTAATTAATCAATCAAGTTTTTGACGATGCAGCAAGTGAGGCGTAGTAATCAACCAAAGGATAATCTTCCAGTTCTTCTTCGTCTCCCTCCGTTCCCCTCCTTTTCTTGTTCCGACCTCGCTTCTTCTTCACTTTGCGAATTTCCTAAAAAATGTTCAAAATGATAGAATTTTATTCACAACAGCTGCAATTCAGGAATCTCTGCAAAATACTTTTAACAATTCATTCCTCTCTGATTTGTAATAAAAAACGACGAATGGTGATGATGCGAAAAATATTTGCAATTCACCTGAGTTTCGTATACGATTGCAAGGATTCTCTTAACTGTGGGATCGTTAATCCCGTCCTCCATAACTCTCAAAAGCGTTTCAATGTCACGAAGTTTTTTGCAATAAAAGTCACGTTCCTTCACTAGACCTCCAGCTTTCAATTTGAAGTCCATTATCTAACAAAAGAAAACAATTTGCTTTGAAACGACACGCAAAAAACGTCAACTCTGACAAACTTCACGAATTATGTTAGATTTCCTTCAGATAAGGAAAATGTACTGTTTTAAACGGTTTTTTATTTTCGAGAATTTAAGGAAGACGATAATACGGTTCGGAGAAGTTACCTGTGTGGCCAACTCTTCACTTTTGTAGTCGTTAAATAGAATGTTTCCGTAGGTTATCGCTGAGGTCAACGGTTGCAGAACGCTATAATCTTTAGGAGAGGAGCGGAGGGTTTTACGGGCTATTTTGAATCGATGTAGTGACTGTACTTAAACATGTTTTTTTTAAATTCAAGTCTTGTCTTAATTTGCCAAATAAAAACCCTAGTTGTTTAATTGCGCGGCCTTTTAAAATAATTTTACAACTGTTCCACACCTGATAATAAAAAGATTGAATCGTTGCATTTGCTTGTATTAAATTATTGTAAAATTAAAATAAAAGTAATTCGTAAAAGTTTTATTTCATCAAGCCTGACTCAAGGTAAACTCCAAACCTCAACAGCACCTCTTTATACAGCACGTACGTGGACTTCAGATAAAATATGTTTTGAATGGGAAATATTTTTTTATGGTTTAAACGTCTACAATTTTTATGATTGCTTCTTTTTTAATTTTTAAACTCAGATGCATCTCTGAATTAAATAGGTTTAATAGTTAGAAGTACTAAATAGTTGTTAAATGTGTCAAATGTGTAAATTTAGTGTGTTAAATAGCAAATGCAATTTCTTAGCGTTATTACCATTTCCTTGCACTTTTCTAAGGCGATTGTGATGACGATGACACAAAAATTCCACTTTATCAATATACATTTAATGAACTTTAATTTTTAAAGTCTTGCTCTCTCCTCCGCTACAATCTATAACGATTGTGTAAAAATAGCCATAAAAGCTCATGTACACACCCGAGGTAAATCATCAAATGCAAACCACTTGTAAATTGATTTTGTTACAAAACTAAAGAGGAATGAATTAAATGGGACGACGTTGCAGGGACAAGGATTTGCTAATCGTAATCTTGTCAGTGAAGTTGTCACAAAAACTCTAATTTCATCACAAAAGCCAAATAACTTGTCCCACACAATCACACATTTTTATTTATTAGGTTTGAACCGATTGCTTTTTTAACAATGATGAGGAAGAGATAACTTTGGATGTAACAATGCTATTTAGCCAAAATATGGAGTAAGGCGCGTGCTTTATTTGTGTTTTATTGATCAGGTTGATGACGGCCATGGTGGAGACCTGCACGCTGGTGACAATCAAGATTGTCTCCTTCTTTTTATGACTCTTTGTGAGTTGACAAATAGCTTGTTTTTATAACACATTTCCATTCATTGCTTGAGATTTTTAAATAAAAATAGCTTTTAAAACTTCAAAATAGACAAATGAATTGGTAATTGAATTGTTCTGCTATTTTTGGAATAATGAACGTAAAACGGTTTATTTAAAAAAGTAATTGACTCGAAGTTTGTGTTGAATTTGCAAAGGTTGCAATTTGGGGCAAAAGCTCATTTACATCATTTTACACTTAAAATATTAAATGAGCTGCTGATTTTGAACTAACCTGGCACAAATTTTAAGTGATTGTGCAAGCCAAACAAGTCAAGTAATGACTAATTTTCTCTCTTACTTAAGTCAAAATAGGATGTCCACAACATATTTTTGTATATAATTACTGCGTTTTTAAGGAAGCTTTTTAGTCTTTTTGGTTAGAAAGATATTATAAAAATGAAAATTTTGTAATGAATAAATTTAAACGTTTTCCTTGCACGCAATCAAAGACATGCATTTGCAATTTATGCCAAAAACAAACTGAAAACTATATATTTGCACTCGTAATCATTCACAACTTTGCGAATGTTTGCAAACAACCTTAATTTATAAATTACGCATAAATTGCCAGAAATTGCATTTGGTTTGCTTTTTTGTCATCCCCACCTTTGCCAAAAAAAACTGTTTTTATAGTTATGAAAATACTAATCAATTTACCTAAAGATTGTTAGTCGAGTTCGAGTTAAATATAAAAAATAAATCAAGTTTTGCTTAAACGATTGCGGAACATGATTAAAAACAAGGCTACTCGAGCAAGATTGAATGATTCGACAAAACATTGATTTTTAAGAAGCCGGTATGACAAGGCACTTGTAAAGGTTCGTGAGTAAAAATACTACGCGGTAGTGACAATGCACTTTTTCAAAATTAATTATGGTGGCCCCTAAAAATGGTGTAGTTGGTTCTACTGAACCAATCTTATTAAAATGATAACAATAACTCCTACTTGTTCTGCATAAATTTGGCCGTAATTACATATATTTAATCAGATGTGGCTGATCGATTAATTTGACAGGAACAAGAAATCGTGAAGATCTGAAGCAAGATAATATTCATTCAGGGCTACTTGGACACTCCAACATTTAATTCTAATAAAAGGAGCAGGACAAGCGGAGTGTGGTAAATTAAGCGTGGAAAACGTGATGGCAAAAATGCCACAAGTGCAAATAAAAATCGTAAAAACTGATCAAGTCATCATCATAATCAAATCACACTCTGGCTTACCATCACTATCACCACCGTCGTATCGCATCGGCGTATCTTTGGAATCTTCTGTCTTTTACTTATTTATTAAATTGAATGAACAAAATCTTAATCTTAAGCCATCATCAGATGGGGAGTTGACGAAGCAGATAAAAGTCATTGAAAAATACTCTGCTGGTGGCACTGGCGGCTGGCGCAGTGGGTTTCATGGCTACTTCCGAACAAAATCAAATGATAATTGCTTTCGCAAGAACAAACATAGCCGTAGTTTAAAATTATTTTAAGTGAAATAACCTTTGTTTTGTTAAATGAATGGGCAGACAACTGTGATTTGGTTGTTTGCTCAATGAGAAAAAAATTGATAATGATTTAAGAGAAAAATGAGTTTTTCTTAATGCGAGATTGCATCATTGAGCCGTTTGTTTGCTTGGCTTTTTGGCTTAATTTTACATGTTAAATTCCTTTTTGTTTTGCAAGTTAAATAGTTGATGGCTTTAGAGGTTTTAATTTATTGTAATCCTAACTATAATTTAGTTAATGAACAGATGCTACTGTTTCAAACCCGAATTATCTATTTGGAAACTTCCGTTTGCACAAAAGTTGATTTTGATTGAAAGTCATGTACAATTTTCAGAAAATAATCAAAATTCATAATTCGTCGAAAACTTTTAAAAAACTACTCACTTTATCATTAGTTGTATACCAAAAATTCTAATTTTATATACAGGGAAAATTTAAGACAATTGGTAAGTTTCTTCTGTCTTGTTCCCTGTATATCCTAAAGTTATTGCATTTCCTTTAAAATGACATTTAATATGAACATTTTTAAAATAAACTCTAATTTATATCAGGCAGGCAGGCAGGTGAACAATATTTCTAGCAAAAATTAAATTAGAATCTTCTAACAATTGACGAATAATAATCAAGCTGGGTGGGTATATTACGTGGGTGTGCAAAACAACAGATTACTGATAATATATCTCGATTTTAAAGTTCACTGCACTGACTATCAAAAGATTGAATGAATGTCGGCTTTTTGCCAACTTTGTAATTTGCAAACCCGCATTAAACAATTAATTTGAAAAATTACAAAGGAACTTCGAGGTAGCTGTTGTTAGAGAGGCGGTGATGAATAGTGACAAAATCTTGAAAAACCCTGTCATTGTTACTAAAATGGGGATGACGTTGTCAACATTGAATTTTTACTTAAGATGTCCATGAACTAGACAATTTAAAATTGTTTAACAAGGAACAGTAGTTACCATTGAAAAGTTAAATAATGTTTTGAATTTGGAATGTGAAATGATAACAAATGGGTAAAAATGATTGCCGCTATTGCGTAGGTTGTGTTTCTTGTTAAAAATGGCTACAGTTGATGAGGATGATTAAAAATTAAACATTCAGACTTGTCAACGTGGCGAAAATCGTGAGAAAATTATTTTTCAGAAGCAGCTTTCAGGTTTCATCTAAAGCCAGCAAAAGCTTGCAGCTAAAATTAAAAAATTGCAGTGTATTTTCATTTTAATTTTATTTGCATTCTTAATAAAAAACTAAATAGATAGACACAGGAGGGATTCATTTACATTGAAGCGTTGAAAAGTTAACCAATTAAACTAACGCGCTAGTCATGTAAGCTCAATAAAAATTAAATTGCGACAGATGAGACACGGACAAGAGCAGCTTTTTTATACGCAGTTCTACGAAAAGATATAAATGATTGCAAACGAATTCATTGATATTCATTCTCTCCACCACTCCATCTCATCTGTTTTTCTTCTGTGTCCTTCATTTCAAAACAAATGGAACTACTTTTGTTTAAGAAAGACAACTATAAGAAAAATGTATGCGGAAAAGCAAAACTTGTAAATTGTTATGCAAATTTACGAAATGAAAACAAATCTATTTTTGCTGAGTTTTTACATTAATTGGATTTTAAAGAATGTGCTATGGCTGCATGTCTGACAAATGAGTATCTAAAGTCAATAGGTAAGCATTCCAACAATAAAATTATGCTTTTGAGTAAAAATTAGTTTTTAGTAGATTTTATTACATTGTAATCAACTTACGCATAGCAATCATCCAATCAACAAACCACCAACTAATTTTGTCTACCTTATTTAGTCAAGCTTAAGTCTCCCTATCCAACATAATAATTCAACAATCTTCAATCTTTTGTATTGGGAATCCTGATGAATAAGAATCAATTTTCATAACAGTGTGTAAAATAAAAAATCTAAATGAGAAATAATTGGAAACTCTTCCCAAAAAAAAACCTGGATGAAATTGCGACCAGATTAACCTTAACGCTTAATTTTTTATTTTGTTCCGAATTTATAAAAATTTTAAAAGGTTTCTGAGTACTTTGCTTCGATAACTTGTCATTTTTTAAGTTTATTTGTCATATGCAACTTATTTGTAAGTTTGCAACTGCTATTAATTTAATTTAATTTGTTATTGTTTAATTTCAGATATACAGAAAAACAACCAATAAAAGTTATAAAAATTAATCGTAAATTGATTTTGAATGCCATTGCGTAAGTAGGTAACTGGCTTGCGCTTTACGCACAAGAAATAGATAAACAGAGAGACCCAGTTTTTGAAAGTTGCAACTACCCAGCCAGAATTTTTGGTGTAAAACATTAGTTTTACGAATGGGAAGCTAGTTAGTATTTTGCGCGTAATCTGGCCGCTTTTCCCAAATGAAAAACGAAGTTAGTAATACACGCTTATTCAATGTGTAAAACGTTGGGGAAAGCGTGCGTAAAAGCTGCAGTTGTATCAATATAATATGCAAACATTTTCCCACGCTAAATATCAATCAAATATTAAAAGCAGATATCAATAGAATATGCGCTCTTATTATTATGCAATGCTGGTGAATGGATCATATGGTATGATGATGATGTAGTAATAATTAAAAACAAACTAGGTTAGCATCATTATCATTACAATTTAATTTATTAAACCACTTTAACTAATTAGCTTTCACTTGTAAGTACTGGAAACTTTGGATTCACTTTTTAAAATAGTGTCTAATTTAATTCCACGGTATAGATTTTCAGTAATTGTTAATTACTGATTATTAGCAATTACAAATTTAACAAATAACAATCACCTTTAATGTAAAATGTAGTAAAAGTAAAACAAGTTAAATTCAGCAAAGATGAGGAATAATTAGATGAGATAAACGGTTTTACAGTTTAAAATCTGGCTTCACAGCAAACTGAGTAAACTGTAACTGACTGGTTTGCGAATGATTCGTAATTAAAATTAATCTAACTGACACTTGAACTTTAAAAAGTTAATTAATTTGAAATGTGAAGTTTACAAAACTCCAAACATTTAAAGAGTAAACTAAATATTGATTGAATTGAATGAGATGATGCAGTGTGTGCGAGTGGATATGATATTACATGAGCACGTCCTACCAGCAGCAAGCTGGAGGGAATACTCGATGGCTCTACATAATTGCATTGACTATCGCAAGTTGATAAAGCGCGACTAATTTTAGATTGATATTACATGTGGGAAAAACCCACGCTTTCAGTGCGCTTTCTCCCCAACGTTTTTTGCATCTTTTACACAGATAAAAATATACGCAGATATTCCTCCGCATAATACTAATGAAATACCAAGTAGACCATTCAGCTTTTACGAACATTTCCCACAGAAAATTCTGGCTGGGTAGTAAGAAAAAAACCGTAATGGTATGGGTTTTAAACCATTTGAGTATTATTTTACATATCAAAATTATTACCATCGCACAAAACATAATAACACTTTTATACCTTTCAAGAAAGAACACATCCTTTGACCAAATCAATCTTTTGGCCAATGAAGATTGTCTTAAAGTGGAGGTTTTTATATTGAAAGCTTGCTAGACTGCAACAGCAGCAATCTTTAATCTCGTTAAAGTAGCCTTTAAATCGTCGTTTGCCAAAGTTGGTGTCATTTTGGTTTGAATTTTCTCAAATTGCTGCTCCACTTGCAAATCTATTGCATTTCAGGATTTATCTTTAATGACATTATTTGCATTCAGAAAGAAGGGCGATTAAACAAAGTGCAAGTGCGGTTTTTTAAAAGAAAAGCAAATATTTTATTGAGTGAAGGGAATAAGATTTATTAAAACTTTTCAAGTCAGTCTACGTATTTGAACCCATATTTTATCGTGAAAATTAAAAACAGGTAACACAATCAAAGAATCATCAGAAAGAATGAAATTGCAAATTACAAGAGTAAAAGATTGACTGACCAAACTGGATTGAAATGTCATTGCTTCTTTCAAGAATAAAAGCTTAAAACAAGGGAGGGAGACCATCTGCTTATAATTTCATTCTTGTACGAGGAATTCATCCTAAATCCTTTTTATACATGTTTGCTAAAGTTTACAATCAACTTTGGTGGTTGATTTTGTTTTGTATTTATTCATGCATTCCTCCGTCACATGATTATTTTCACCTGTTGCTCTTTGCCGACATTTAGGACGAGTACTGATAGTGGGACATCTTCCATCTTAAATAATTTGTCAGATTGCATAATAGAATTTTTGCTAACGGCTTAAAATTTAAAGCCATTTCTGCAAATCAAGGTTATGGACACTTGCAAATTTTGCTTACAAATTTCACATTTTATTTTTACTAAATTTTATTAAAATCAACTTGCTAAACATATCCACACAATTTAAAACAAAGACGGCAATTTTGGGAGGTTTTCAACATGTTAAAACTGACGCGACTGCCGACGACGTAAAAATTCCTTTTCGTTGTAGTTTTGCTGAAAAATCTTAAAATAACATGAAAGAATATAAATTACTTTGAAATATAATCCTTTTTTATTTAGAATTCACATTTTATGCCAGACTGATATATTTGGTTTGATAAAAAGATTACAATGAAAAAATCTTCGATAAGAATGCTACTGCGCCGCTTTTAAATGCACAATTTTTATTTCTAATGATTTTGTTTCTTGCACAGGTTGGTTTACCCTTTTAAACCAAGAGGAGAAAGAGTGTGCGATGACGCTGACTTCGATGGGTCAAGTTGCAGCCGCGCGGGTGCCCGCGTTCCTTACAAAGTTTGATGTGCCAGTCTACAAACTCACTGACTCCAATGGTAAGCAATCCTTTCTTTGATTACTTAACAAAATAGACAAAACTTGACACAAACATAAACAAAATGACGAATTTGCTATAGGAAAGAGTTATCAAAGAAGAAAAATTTGCTTTTTTTCACTTCTATTTTCAAAAGGGTTTTTATATTTGAAGTTCAAACAAGAAAATGTCAAGGACAAGAAGTTGCGTTGCTCATTTGTTTTCTTGGCTAAAGCCGTAGGATTTCTTTACTTGACGATGACGATTGTCGCCGTCCTTTTAAGTCCTTGCATATCACACACGAAAACCTCTTTTGTTTACTAATGAATGTTGTAAGAATTAAAATTACCTTGCCCGGTGCCATTTTACCACAGGGTTTTATCCTTGTGTCAAAAATACATTTAGGAATTTGCTATTAGCAATTATGTAAAGTTATTGCAAAATATATTTAACTCCCAACTCGACATAATTATTATTTTATTTCATCAACAACGGGGAGACAATATACCTATACGTTAGTTGCAATTATGATTTTAATATATTCAATTTTGTCATTAAATTTTACCAAAAAATGGTTCTCATCTATTTTGCAAATGCTGTTTAAAAAAATAATAAAGTTTAAAGCTCCAGGGCAGTTCAAAAGATCACGAGTTGAAAGTCTTGTCATTAAAAAGTGTGAATTGCAAAGGTGTCACATGTAACTCTATCGCTAAAAGAAAAACAGAATTCAAATGAACCTTTCAGACGTTGATGATGTGGAGCCAAAGAAATATTTTTCCTGTGAGAAAAATAAAATCTCTTTCTTCTTGTTTATTTTCAAAAATTAAAATAGTTTATAAATTTATCTTCTCAAAACAAAACTGCATGGACTCTCAGATAACATTCAAAATGTAAAAAATTACGTTAAAAACGTATTAAATAAAATAAACGTTGCACTACCAAATTGCATTGCTTATCTTCCTTCACCCATTTCGTCAACAGTTAAATTTTATTTAAAATGCATTTGAACCCTTTCTCATCTTTTTCTTTATTTTATTACTTTATCGTGACTAGTGCAAGTGGCTATCATCCTTAGCATCTGAATCAACTTTATTCTTTTAATCTATTCAGCAAGCAATAAAAATAGCACCCCTTTTTCTTTTCCTGCGAAACTCGAACCATGTTGAAAGGTTATAAAACAAAAAATCACCTTTCGTTTTTGCAACGCACATAAGCTACCTGCTAAACCTTTGCAACCTTCATCTACAGTGTCTTCTTGGTCCTGCTGTTTTCTTTATGTAAGTAATTTTTCATCCATGAAAGAAAACCTAAATGGCAAGATACAACCCTTGCAAAAATTTATTTTCTTCAGGTAAGCCTAATTTTCCTTACCTCACTGGTAACGAGTGATGGACCATGCAAAGAACGCAATGAATAAAAAATTGGGAGAGAAATAGGTGGCAACGACGAAAAAGAATATTTCTAAATGTTGTTTGTATAATATCTAAGGTGTATTGTAACTTGTATGGTATTTCGTTTTGTAAATTAATCTGTCTTTCTACAACTTTATGAATAGTCATTTAAAAAATCACTGCCATTGATGCAGAGTTCAAATATGTAAGATTTTAAAACTAAAAGCAAATCTTGAAGACTCCGAACTGGCTTGTCAATAATTTATATCTTCAAAACTTTGATCATTTCTGTAGTTGTTTATCTAACGAGAAACTACTGCCGGCGCGGTCCCAAAGTTTTTCTTCAAAATACAACCTTTTATCAACCATTACTAACCTGTAATAGAACATGTATGAACTAGCAAAGGTACAAAATGCAGGAAGAAAATGGAAAACCCGATGAACACACAACATTAGAAATATTTTTGCATGTCAAATCAGCGAATCTACCGTTTTTTATTTGATACGTTCAAGTATTAATAAACAAGGAAAGAGTTTTCTCAGAGAATCTCGGCTTGTTGGGTACGATTTAATTTATTAGAATGCTGCCGTCATTTCCCCTCCAGACATGAATAACAATCCTAAATTTGCCTAATCCTTTGCTTCTGCATTCTTTTGAAATCTGAGCTTAAATAATGAGAGTTAATCAGGATTTAATAATTTACGATGAAAAGGAGTGACTGGAGCTGCGTGCCAATAAAAGAAGGAGAATCAAGTTTTAAGATTTTGTATTTCAGATATGATGTACGTACTCATGATCAGTAAAGTAGCCACAAAATAGTTTAAAGCTTTCCATATTTTTTTTGCATATACATTGGTAAAAATCTCTGGTAATTCAAGTTTTAAATATTTAAGGATGAAAGATTGCAAAAATATTTGTAAATTTTTAAAGGGAGAGTAAAAACAACAATTTTGATCCGAGGAAAATTTTTTACCAATTTTGTTCCTGACCATACTCATACTTTGCCAACCGCAAAATAGGTTGTACACCGTGATGATGAAAATTGGATAAAAGCTTTTTGCGAATTTGTGTGGCAAATTACTAATCCAATTGGAATACCAGTTATAAGTCAATAGTATAATTAACCAGTTTATCCCGATAAAGGAGGATCTAATGAATTTAGTTTACTGAATGGTAAATAATAATTAATAAAGTCATTTGACTTCATCTTTCGAATATTTTCATAAAAATCCACGATAATAACGTCATCAAGTTTCAAAATGGTTGTCAGGTGAAATTTTAATAAGTGACTGCTTTCTTTTAGTTTTTGATTTTTCGAGAAAGTTTAAGAAAAATAGAAAATGATAAATCATGAAATAGAACTCCCATTTGCATACACTTTATTCTCTTGAAAGTATTATCTGTAGCAGGATAAGGACCAACAAGGTATTTTTAAACAAATGCAGATTAACCACAAGTTTTAATATCTCTATAGGGATAATGAAGATTTTAAAATCTCGTTTTAAGTCCGGCGTTACTTCCCAGTTCACTTTTCAAATTGTTCGAGCAAGCAATTATTTTCTATTATTGAGCAACTTTAGATTGATTGAATTATTATTGAAGTAAAGTGGAAAGCTGCGCTGTTATTATTTCGTACTTGTGCACAATTTAATTAAAGAAAGGTGCCAGTTACCGCACAACTTCATCTTCACTTTTTAATCACAAAGAACGTGATGATGGAGTCAATTTGAAGTGCAAGTGAAATGCACAAGTTTCTGTTACTTCCTTGTTGGAATAAAAATAATAATGCAAATGCTGACGATGATGATGGCAAGGATGAAATTTGAAAAGATTCAGTTTCTTTCCAGTTACATAACTTTTGCAATAACAATGATACTTCTCATTCTTTATGACTTTCTGTTTATTATGCATTTTGAATCTTTCTTACTACGAAATATTTACAAAGGCTTCAAAATGTAAATACGAAACGAAAGGATGATTTCATTTTGCTGCGTCAATGACCTTTCAATTTCAATATTTTCCCTCCCGTTTCATATCCATGTCTGGGAGAGAAAAAATAAAAATGAAGTGATTTTATACGTGGGATGCGAGAGGCCCACAACTATTGACGAAAATAAGCGACTTTAAAGATGATTATGATTGTGTGAGTCATATGCGAGGAGTAATAAAACTTTTTTATAATGCAGTTCCAAGAATGGGTAAATACCTGTACATTATGCAATTGAAATTTTCATCCACTTTTTATTTTAGCGTTGAGCGGCCTCATTCTTTGTTTCAAATTTAAAATCTGCAACGTTTAAAACTAGCAAGCAAAGAGAGTTATGCGATGACTTCTGATGACATTTTAATAAAAAGATACCCTTCAATTAAATGTTTCCTTGTACGGGAATTGACATCTCAATAAGGTTTAATGGAGCTTATTTTTAGGCTTATCAGATTTTAATACAAGGTTTACCGTTTTAACCACATTGTTTACTTCCCTTTACTTTAAAGTTAAATTTAATGAGGATTATTAAGCTAAATATGGTTTTTATTATTTTTTGTTATTTTTGTTTTTTTAACCGATCCAAACATAAAGTCAGTATACGTCCGCTCAACAATGAAAGGCGGTTCAATTCTGCGTCTTTTAGGAGTTTGGGCCGATCTTGGAGGAACCAACAAAGGATTCACTGGACCAATTTCATCATCCCCTTCGGCATTCTTCTCTCCTCGGAAAAGCTCTTGCTTTTTGGGAGGGAGTTTAGGAGGGTTTGGAGGGAGGTTGGTGGCCAGGAGCTTGTCATCCCCGCAAACTCCACAGTTTCAGTATGTGCAGTGCCTTAGTCTGGAGAATGAGGTGAGGAAATTGGTTTAAATATGCAAATATAATTGATCGCATGCTTGTCAAGTGTCCAGAGCAATTACAATTCGTGAAATGAGCGTATTAATTACACATGAAATTCAATACAGTAATTGAGATAAAGGTTGCAAATTGAAAAACCTGAAACAAAATTTCCATCTCTAAAATAGCTTTGAAGAAAAATGTTCCAATCCAATAACAGCGCATTCCTCTGCATCAATATTTTTTTAGATTTTAATCTAAAATAACTTCCTTTTCTAAGCTTTGACAACTTCTTCCTTATCCAAGTTTATTCATTGCTCAAAGCAACTCCATTGTTTTAGATTTATAAAAGCAAATATTCTTTACTCACGCCACTTTGATTTATTCACGTGACAATCCAAGCGTCCTTCAAAGTATCAATTTTTCAAAATCCTTTTTATATACCTAAAATAAAATTACTTTCAAGGTGCGCGAAAAATGTTCGCAGGTTAATTTCCTATGTTACATCCCTATTTAATGCTACAACTAAAAGTCTACGTTAAATCCATCCGTATGTTTAACCCCGCAACCTACCTATGCTAAGACGCTATGTTACATCCCTGCGTAAAACCAAGTTTCAGGTTTTACAAAAAATTTCATTTTTTAATTTTCTGGACGGAGTTTTGAATGGAAATTTTTAAGTTGCCAATGGTCCCCCCTTATCACTTTATAAAAATCCTTCCACGAGCTAAAAAATGGCTCAGGAATCCAAACGCGTGAGATCAAAAGTCCGATCTCGACCTCAGGATTCCAGGGAAAAAGTTTTTAAATTTTTTTAAATTTCGCGCCA
>JAANSO010001820.1:0-15402 GCA_036507315.1 Lepidocyrtus fimetarius | reverse complement strand
ATTTTGAATCGAAGTTAATTAAATTTTTATTGAGCAAACTTGACAGTTGTTCAACTGGAAAGGAAAGATTTTTAAGTTGAAGGGTGAGTAATTGCAAAATATTTAAAGACAGAAAGAGCTTGTTTTACTTTGATTATTTATTTGTGGTTTTACCACCAGATGATCACTTTTAATGGGTTGCCACAATTAAATTAATAACCTAGATTAATTGGTTTATGCGATATATGAAACACGTTTGAGAGTGTTTAATTAATGTATTGAACTCGTTTCGAGTTGTTTTGTTATTTGTCATTAGGTAATTTCAAGAATGTCAATATTTAAAAATAATTAAATTCAAATATTTGAAAGGAAGCGAAATGGAGGACATGAAAGTTGAGCCATTGAGGTCATTGGATGACTTCCTCTTGAACTCGGCACGTTTCCAAGTGCCCAACTTTGGAGATCTCGACAAGTGGGCTAAGCGAGTTAAGGGGAATTTGGTGTACTATCAAACCAACTACTTCTTAATGGCTTTGGCTATCTTCTCTATTGTTGGGTAAGTCATTTGACTGGGCATTTATCAACATGAGAAGCTCCGTTATCAAATATTCATTGTTAATTCGTTAAATTATTAAATTTTTAACTGTTTTTTAAAAGAATAATGCATCCAGGCCAAGTACTGTTGGGAATGATCTGTGTTGGAGCAATGTTCGCAGGTTATGACTATCTCTGCAAAAATCAACGCTTCTTGGCTGATTTCAAGAAAAATCACCCGTTGGTCAGCTTGGTCGTGATCTTCGCTTGTGGATACTTTCTCATTTCTATGATTGGATCTGTTATGGTGTTCATGTTCAGCATTCTCTTGCCAATTCTGAGTTAGTTTCAAAAGGACAAAAACGTTAATCCGTCAAAACAGAATTAAAAGCAATTAATGTAATATAATTTTTTCATTTTCTTGACAGCCGTGTTTGTTCACGCATCCCTGCGGTTGCGAAATGTTATGAACAAGATCTCCACCGTGAAGGAACAGTTCAGCATCCACAAGTCTCCAATGACTATTTTGTTGGATGTTCTTGGAATGACCTTCGAGGGATTTGACGAATAAGCTGAATGAACCAGAATGAATTCAACTGAAAAAACTACGAGATTACGTATATCATCCTATTATGTCTTTTCAATCTATTACAAAACTTACTTTAGAAATTACAAATAAAATATTAAGATATAAACTTACTATTTATAAAACTATTATCCCTGTTTTCTTTAAATTCATTCAGGTTGTTATTAGTAAATTTCTAAACTGTTAAATCCAAATGTTAAAAACTTAATTACTTTGTGTTATGCCGTGTTAATAATAATGATTATTGTTTTTCTTAAAGTTTAGTTGGACTTCTAGTGATGCTATTTAGTAAAATGTTACTTTTCTTTCCGATAATTATAATAATTACTACAAAAAGTATTAATAAGCTTTCAAGTTTATTTGAGTACTTAAATAGTCTGACTACAAGAGATAACTAGCAAAAATGTTTTGTGTACTGTTGATACTCACTTAAAGCATGATTGAGTGTAAAAGTCCTAATAATAAATTAAAACAAATCTTGTCGTTCTATGATCTTACATCAAATAATTATGATAATGGAGCGAGATAAAAGCGAAATGTTTTAAAATTATACTTACAATTATGTAATAATAATGCAACAATATTTTTAAACTACTAATTAAGTACCAGTAATTTACGTTATAATTGCCAGTGTCGTCTTTGCGCCCTATAAATAAATAGAATAGCGCGATGTTACCAGGAAAAACACGCCGGTTACCTTAATAATTTTAACCTTGCAAAAAATACCTGTGACTTGGTTTAGTTTACATATTATTTATAAAGTTTGCAACAACATTAATTTCACCAAAAGAAATTGTACCAATAATAAGTTACATAATAAATCTTAAGAGAAGAAAACTGTTATTGATTGCATGACTTTGGTAACAAGAAGCAATTAAAATAAAGTTTTCCGAAATCCCAAAATTGCTAAATTAAAGAAAGTGCTTAATTATTTACATTGTCATTAAAATTAAGAAATTGCATTGGCTAGGAAATGCCTTGCATATCATATCCCATATCAGCCCTTGTCATATCGTATCACATTAGCAGGGAGTGATTTCCAGCTAAATTTTATTACGTAAATCTGCAAACTTTTCTTATTCGTAGCAAAAGCCTTGTTCCTGGCGCCTGCTTTTTTAGCGAAGAAAGACGGAGGAAGGGGCACAGGTGGATTTCAAGTGAAAGAAGGGAAGTGTAGTTTTTGCAAAGAGAACACGGATGGTTCGCTCTTGCATCATCATCATCAACATCGCCATCATCAGATGATAGTTTTCCGTAGTAAAGTTGTAGCACAACTCGGATCACACAGACGGTGATGATGATGATGTCGATACTGCTTTTTCGTAGTTTAAATATTGCAAAAAAGTGTTGATTTGATAATCATCATCAATTAAACAATCATTATTTATACGGAAAGGTATTTATTTACAGAGTTTATAATTTAATTTCCATGTATTTATTCAACTACGTAGAATTAGGTGTAGATTTTAACAGGGAAAGGAACAGGTTTAATTAATTATAACTTCGTTAATGTCTGGGCTTTGCTAACCGAAAAAGCCAAGCAGTTAATTTAAAGAACAGAAGGAAGTTAAATGTCAGTAATTCATTAGTTAACAGTGAAGTAGTGATGGGAGAAAAGAGGTAAGTTAAAAGTGATTTACTAACCGTATATCTTCAGTAACTTTATAGTTTGCTTATCAAAAGTAGTGATCAGGTGTTATTGTTATCTTGTCATTTTTATCGGAGATTAAATGCTTTTACCAGCAGTTTAGATGATGATAGGGCAAACATTGTATTTTATTTATCTCGCAGTCAAACTCAACTTAATATGAAATCAAATATAAAATCATTGGCAATTAAATATCCGATGTAAACGGCTGGAATTGTAAATGGAAAGAGGTTTAAAAAGAGGAATTTAAAGGGTGTTTTTAAAAGATAACTCGTTTTTATCGTTCAATCGCCATAATTTTGGTAGATTTTCTTGTCAGCTGCGTATACCTGTATCAATAAACAAATAATTTGCCTATTCAATATCGATAATATGATTTTATGATAAGCTGAACAATTGGAAAATTTGATAAGGAGGGAAGAGGTTATCAGAAGAATAGATAGGTGAGGTAATGTTACCTTCCCAATTTTAAGACTTTCCGGATAATGATAGAATGATGACGATAATATGGAAGATGAAGATTTTTTACGTTACACGATGACGCTAGCAGTTTTCATGAAGAGAACAATTAAAATACTTACATAATTGGTTGGAAAGTGTTGATGGTTGATTATACAAGATAGACCAAATTGTTGGCTGGAATGTAATTAATTCGAATGCAAATTACAGCAGTTTCCTCATTTTTTGAGAAACGTTTTCAATTGACTTGTAAACGAGCTAAACAGAGTTGAAATTTTTTAATTTTTGTTTTTATTTGTAACTTTAGTTAAACGTGAAATAGTTTTCTGGGATTATCAACTAAAACTTTCAAAGATGGAGTGGAATGAACCAGATTAGAATTAACAAAATGGCTCTGTTCCTGTTATTCTTCCTCGTCGATAATTGATTATGCTTTAACTATATCAGTTGAAAATTAAATCAGCGAAAGGATTAACTCAACACATCTTCCTCAATCAACCAAAATGTTCAAATCGATTATCAGTTCTATTTCCGGTTATTTGGGGACGAAGGAGGCAAAGGCTGTTTGTATTTCGTATGAGGATGCGCGTTCCAGAAGTAAGAAAGTTAAGAATTGAAGGAAATTCTAAAAATACGCTGACATTAAAATAATGGGTTTTCTAAATTAAAAAATCAATTATTTTAGTTACGGATGTCGAATATAGGAGACTCCATGATGCTTTTAAAAGGGTGGTCACTCAGAATAGTCACATGAGTAGACAGGCCTTTGCAAGGGAAGTCTTAGGGGACTTGTTTCCTCCGGAAATTCTTGGGGTAACAGTGTAAACGTTATATTTGTTAATTAGGAATTACATGCATGAAAGTCATTGGAGTTTATTTTGTCGGTTTTAGGATATTTACTCGGCATGTGGTGGGACAAACAAAGGGATACAATTTAAGGATCTGGTAACTGCGTTGGTACTCTTAACGAAGGGAACTAAAGAAGAAAAGATTCGATGTAAGTATTTAATTAGCAGAGTATATTTTACTTAAAATGTGCTAGAATTTATTTAATTTTTATTTAATATGTCTGTTTTTTGTAGTTATCTATTCGTTTTACTCCAATGATCAGAATGTAATCGTGCGGGATGAATTTATTCGATTTATTCAAGATGTGGAAGGTTGTAGTGTACCTGATAGCTTATATAGACTTTTCATGCAGGTAGGTAAAAAAGCTAATTTTTGTATAAAACCAATTTTAAAATAGTTAAATATCCCATGACTTAAACTATTTTCATATCCACGCAGAACAATAGTGTTGAACACGAACCGTTCCGAAGATGGATTCTTGACAATCCAAATGCAACCTCAGTTTCTTGTTGGCTCATTGGAGGGGATCACCAAAGATCTATGAACAACGCGGGATATGGCTACGGCCATTTCACACTTTCTGATGATCACGAGACTCCAACATTTTATCAAACTCTTGCCGGAGTCACTCATTGTAAGGAGCTGTAGTTTTATATTTTATTAATTCAACAAATTGTCACTTTAGTATAATTATTTTAATGTAATAAAAACTTTTCAGTGGAAGAAGAAGATATAATGGAGCTCGAAAAGCGTTACTGGCAACTGCAAACACATTCACGTAGTGGGAAAATGGATCCAGCCACTTTGCTTCCTCTAGTCTCCCCACCATTGCCCGAGTCTATATTTCAGGGCTTCTTTGACGCTTTTGATGAGAATCGTGATGGACATATAGATTTTAAAGAAATGGCCTGTGGGATATCTGCCGCGGCGAGAGGACCTCCAATTGAACGCCAAAAATGTAAGCAAGTATAATAAGTATATTCATTTATTAAAAAACTAATTAGCAAGCAGAATATAAATTATAAAGTAACTCATGCATTTTATTTTATCGTTTCAGTTTGTTTTAAAGTTTTTGATCTGGACAAAGACGGGTTACTCTCATTAAAAGAAGTGGAGAAGATGATCTGTGTGATGAAATCCGTGATGCTGGAAACTCTTTCGGACTCTAATCCTAAAGATGAGATAATTACGGCAGTGACCAAAGATAATTCCGCGTATATCGAAGAAATTAAAATAAATTCCAGTACGAATGCTGGCACAATTCCGGAGAAGTTTGCCGGAATGACACTGGAAGAATATCTAGTCTGGTCTTTATCCAATCCACTTCCAGAACAATTTCTCACTTTAATATATCAAGTCTGCCAGATCGTATTTGGTCTGAAACCATTAGACCCTGCTGAAGAATACGATGTTGTAATTTCTTGGTTGAATCGAGAAGAAAAAAGAGGCTTCCAGGGGGGTCAAATATGGTACGTTATTTCAATGGATTGGTGGAATAGCTGGGTGCAGTATGCCAATCCTAATCCTCCTCAAATCATGAGCAACAGTGATTCCGGTCTTAGTTCCATGTAAGTTAAAATCTGAAAAACCAAATTTATACTTTTTTCAGTCAAAAATAGGCGATTAATCATATCTTTATTTACAGATCTGGGAGTATTGGCGGTGGCTACAATAGCAGCAGTAACGGTAACATATTATGTGATACTAATAACAGCATAATTGGAGCAACTGCGTCTACAACAGGAGACGGAAGAGTGCGAAGTGGCAACAGCGCCAGCTCGTCGAGAACTTGTTGGTCTCTTCGGAAATCTAATACTGACGTAGTTGCAATGGACACTAGCCAAAACGTCGTTGTAACTTCTATTAACAATTTGGATCAGGAGGACGAGCGGATGAGCATAGATGGGTCATCAATCACTGCAACAAATGATCGACCATCTTCTGTTGCTTTGAGTAACACTCGCCATCAGAAGACGAGCTCAAGTTCTTTGTCTCTAGCTACTTTAGATAGCTCCAGGTTTGTTGAAACTCCAAGTTAATGTTGGGGTTTAAAATGAATATAATTTTATTAACATTTTTATTTACCAATAGTACCCCAAGTCCAGTCAATTCTCCAGGAAGCGTTCGAAGGGTTCTAACTGGCTCCGTGAATGGATCAAATAGCATCTCCTCCAATTACTCTAGTGTTGGAACAGGAGGAAGAAAACCACGAAGACCAGGCGCAATCGACAATTTTTCTTTGCTCGTAGCTCCCCCTCCACATCTAGCCAAAGTCCAGTCTCTAACAGGAGAGGGGGGACGACTCCGTACAGATGTGCTGGAAGGTCGAGATTTCAAGATTTTACCCCAAACTCTTTGGAACGCTTTACAAGAATGGTATGGTGCTGGGGTGGCTCTGCCTCGTCAGGTGATTGAAACTGAGAAGAAGTTGGAGTTGGAGCTGTATCCTTTGACTCTTCTTTTGTACCGGCATCAGCAACCTAGTGGAAGTGGAATTGGTGGAGGAAATAGTGGAAGCCTTCCAAAAGCTATTCCACCAGGCACTGGAACTCCTTGGGCGGGAATGGCGGGAATGTACGGGGCTACAGCGCTTAGCAGTACAATTTCATTTGTGCAGAACTCAGGCATTACTCCACCTAAAAGGTACACTGCTTTTTCTATTGCTTGAATTTGATAAGTAATGTGAATACTTTGATAAATAATTTTTGTGTTTCTTGCAGAACACTTTCGTTTACAGCGTCATTTAGTCGAAAAACGCGTATACTCCAAGTGTGGAACTACATCTGCCAAAAACTCCGTCTCATTCATCAAGACACAAGGCTTGATCTACTTCATCCTGATGACCAATCCTTTCTTGTTGTACTGGAAGAAGAAGAACAGACCTTGGAAGAAGCAGGGATTCTTGATAACTCTCATGTACTCATTGAAACCCGCAACAAGGATCAAACATGGCCCGAAGAAATTGCCACGGTCGTGGGCTCTTCATCAGGAAGTGGGAGCAACGCAACTGACCAACAACGAATCCGTAGAGCCATGTCCGTCAGCGTGAACAAACCTGAAAAAGGAGTCACCGGTCTAAACAATTTAGGGAACACTTGCTTCATGAACGCTGCTCTGCAGTGTGTGTCCAACACTAAGCCCCTAACTTTGTATTTCATGAAACGAATGTACATGCACGAGATTAACCGCACAAATCCTTTAGGAATGAAAGGGCACATAGCAAAACAATACGGAGACTTAATTATTCAAATGTGGAAAGGACAATGCAAAACAATTGCACCGTTTAACTTGCGTCTGACAATCGGAAAATACTCTCCACGTTTTAGTGGATTCCAGCAAAATGATTCCCAAGAGCTTCTTGCATTCCTGCTGGATGGTCTCCACGAGGACTTGAATCGTGTTGCAGAGAAGCCATATGTAGAGCTCAAGGACAGTAACAACAGACCGGACATTGTTTGCGCTCAGGAAGCATGGGAAAATCATCTACTTCGAAATAAAAGTATAATTGTGGACCTTTTCCACGGTCAGCTTAAGTCGGCCGTCCGTTGCCGTGCTTGCAACACAGAAAGCGTCCGTTTCGACCCGTTTAACTATCTTACGCTTCCGTTACCAATGGAAAGCTATATTCTTTGTGACTTTATCGTCGTCCGTCAGGATGGGAAAACCCCGACAAGATATGCCATATTAGCAGGGACTGAAGACAGGATTTGCGATGCCAAAAAGAAACTTTGCGAGCTAGTAAATAGTCGTGCTGAAGAAGTAAAGAAAAATGAAAATGAGATGTGGAAACTAGTCCCAGACAATCTCCTTCTTGCCGAGTCTCGACAATCCAGGGTAACAAATGTTTTCCAGGATTTACAAAGAGTCAAAGGGAGTTTCCTCTCAAGGCCAGTTTATGCTTACGAGGTTGTCGCCCCGTTGGATGAAAACGGAAAATGTGATGTGAAAATGGAGGATGAACAAATCAAACGGATTCTAACTTCCAGTAAAAATCATCAAGTGGCCGGTGGTTCTGGTGGTGGTGGCAGTAACACAGGAGGTAACGGGAGCGGTGCCTCTGGTTCATCTGGGTTTCTCCGACCTTCTTCTGCGGACTCGAGTATCAGGCCAAGTCATTCTCGCCAAGGTAGTGATTCTAGCAGTGGGAGCCACCACAGTGGAATGCATCATCTCACCAACAACAACAACTTAAATGAAGGGGGTCACCTCAAGGACCATTTCTTGATTGCTGTTCATCGTAAAGTTGTGCGTCAAGAGAGCTACTTCCTAGCTTCTCAGAAATCTCATCCAGTTTTATTTGGCACTCCAATCGTCATTCCAGTTAGTGCAGGAATTACACACTTGGACTTGTACAAAAGGGTATGGGCGATGGTGGCGCGGTTGCTTAGTCCTTTGCCACCTGTGGAAGGTCCCAACATTTACAATCATGCTCAGGATTGGTAAGACTTTCAAAGAATATGTTTTATTTATTCACAACTTAAAGAGGGATTCTTAATAAAAATAAAAATGTTCTTATTCACTACAGTGACGACAGTCTTGGCTATGAATACCCATTTGTATTGAGGATCATTTCAAGGGATGCAGAGTGGAAGTGTGGTTTGTGCTGTTGGTGGAATTTTTGCCGAGGTTGCACAATCATGTGCTCGGAGAGCCAAACTTTAGAAAAGTTTAATTCGGCAACGACCTGTATTGCCATAGACTGGGACCCAACTGCACTTCATTTGCGTTATCAAACTACTCAGGAGCTAGAGAATGTTGAGGATGCCAGCGTACCAGACAGCTCTAAAAAGTTATCAGAAAGTGTTCCGCTTGCCAACTGCTTGGAATCATTTACCAAAGAAGAAGAGTTGAGTGAGGATGAGAAGTATTTATGCTCTAAATGTGGATCTCACCAGCTGGCAACAAAGAAGCTTCAAATCTGGCGTCTTCCTCCAGTTCTCATTGTCCACTTGAAACGATTCCAGCCAGTGCAAGGGAGATGGATTAAGTCGCACAAAGTAGTCAACTTTCCATTCAAAGACTTCTATCCTAACAAGTATTTGGCTGGAGTGCCACAACGGACTGTGCAAGCAGCTGGATGTGGAGATGGACCGGAGCAGAAAACTGTGGAAGTGGATGGTGAGGATGGACAGCAAATTGAGGCTGTTACTGACGACAATTTGTTCCCCCTTCAGGATTTCCATCAACATCGACTTATTGATGGAGTTGATCCGTTCGATCTCAAGTACAAGCTTTATGCAATCGTGGTAAGCAGAAACACTGGATATATGTAGTTAGTTTATTTTTAGAAGGATTCCATTCCCATTGATGAAACAAAAAACCACTAATACATAATTTAAATCAACAGTGCCATAGTGGGATTATGGGTGGAGGTCATTACGTCTCCTATGCAAAGGGTGCCAACGACAAATGGTACTGCTTCAATGACAGCAGCTGCAAGGTAAAAGCCTATCAAGATATGTGCATAATGTCAATGAAAAACCAGAGTTAACTTTTAAAAATGATTTTTCTTCCTCTTTCTAAACAGGAGGTTCAAGAAGATCAAATCGAAACTAGCACGGCGTACATGTTATTCTACGAACGGGAAGGTTTAGACTACGAAGCCTACTTGCCAAGAATTGATCCCAGAGCCCAACCAGTTGTCAATGATGACGAAATGGAAGCTGAAGAAAGTGATTTGAAGAAATTATGCTGTATGACTTGAAACATCTTTATCAGGGATAAAGTCTACCGCAAGTTTTAAGATGTACGATGAGATCTTATTCTCCATTTTTAAAGCTTACAATGATTACAAATGAAGAACGAATGCATGCAATATGAATGTGAGTAAATGAATATACAAAAGAATGAATGGTTTTTATTACAAAAGGAAAACATGGTTTTACACATCGCTGTCAAACAATTATACATCGAACGATGAAAATAATTTTTAATATAATTTTATGAATTAATCATATTTATATAAGTACGTTTTGAATCAGTCAAAGAAAACAAAACTGCTCATGCATATTTAGTTTTTATGGTATTATTTTATATCTCAATTCAAACAATTTGCCAAGTGCGCTTCGCACTATTAATTTATAGCAGAATAAGGCAGAGCTAAGCCTGATTTATACAATTTTGGCATTGCTTTAATGGAAATTCCGACCAAAAAAATTTACGCAAAGAAAAGATCGTGTTTTAAAGAAAATTATCATGATAACATATAGCTTACTTTAACGTGTTTGATAATTTGCTATTGTAATAGCGCAACTGTTTAGTTTTAAGAGAAAGAGTTTTAAATGGAGTGAGTATTATTATTTAGCTCCGTGTATTATTGAAGAATGCTGAAATATATTTAATGTATGTTGTTAATTATCTCTTGTTACTTTCTCTTAATCTCCACCAAAAATGTTACAACCTGTGTAATTCCTGATTTAAGAATTCCAAAAAATATATTTAATAGAAATAAGTGATGTTAAGGAAGAGAGAAAACAAAAAATTAGAAGTCACTGTTGGCGAGTTAACTTCATACAAAAAAAAAATCACCGTTGTTGTTATTACATTACCTTTGTTATTAATAACATGTCCCCTGTAATTATTATTTTTTGATAATGCGCTGCGTCGTATATACTGTGTGTGATAATAGTTTACAGAAAATGACACAAAGCAAAATGGATGAAAAAATTATAAAAAGTAGTAAGCAATGAGAGAGAGACAGATTAGAAAACTATTCTTCTGTGTGTGGTAGTAGTTAAAACGGTTTTAAGAAATCACTATATACAACGGAAGAAAGGTAGATTTTGAAGAAGGTATATTGAAAGTCAGAAGCTTAGCAGTCTAGCGTGTAGCTCATGAAAATCAACGTAATCAAATTAACGTTAAGGATATTCTATGTCATTTATTATTTTAATTGTTATATAATCAATCAAATCATTATTACTTATTTCATGCACTGTTGTGGATCATAACATTCCTGGCAAGTAATTGTTTGTCTCTAAAATAAGTACTTTCGCTATAATAATTTTGAAGATAAAAATATACCTGTGCTGGAAATGTAACTACCCTCGACAATGCATGAAAGCCACTTACAAATTACAAACAAGAGGAGAAAGAACGGATAAAAGTCTTGCAGTGAACTACAAAGCCATATTTAGATTCGATAAGGTATAAAAACAATGAGTATAAGCTTATCATGCCCTATAATTCGCGTATGTGTAAAAGTAAATTATTTCCTATGACCCATTTCGTTAAGGTAATCATTGTCACTGTCTATGTACAACTACAGTTCATAATATTTCGTTATGTTTGAAATAATTCTATATATATCTGTTGTTTTATTTAAATTGTTTTTCTTCAGAGTTCTTTGTTCAACTTTTCTTTGTTTTGTACGCAAGTTATATGTTTTTTAAAATATTTATTAATTAAGATGACGATAGTAGAAAGGAAAAGGATTATCAGAATTAGTAAACGTATGAGCTTTAATTCAATAGTCTTTTTTCGCTGTTTTCTTGTTTCTAGTTGAAGAAATATAATTAGTTAAATTTAAAGGGTGTGAAAGAGGAGAGTCAACGTTAATTGTTGCTATTTTTCTTATTCGTCTTAATGCTGGATTACATTTCAAGTGTTATTATATATAATAATTTATTTAAAGTATTCAATATGGCCGTTATCATCAGTGCTTATTTATGAAATGAAACATCCAGAGAAATAGTAAAATCAGCTTGTTTGTGCCAGGAAGAAGGATGGAAATGAGGGGAAGGTGATAGAGAGAGGATAACGCCGCTGATGAGTGTTAACGTGTTGTTACAATTAATTGTATAATTAATTAAAAAGAGAATTTCTATCGTATCTTCTTATCATTCGTTTTACTATACAATATATAATATTTTCTTGTATGTTTGAAACGTGTTTTTGGAAGGATGATAATGATATATCGCATAATAAAAATATATAAGAAAAACTCAAAACTGTCTTTTTACAAATAATTAAACAGTCAATCAAAATCATTTTCTGCAAAAATGCTATTTTATTTTTTGTAAATCTTTGACTTTCTTGTTTTATAAGTTGCCCCATTTCTTGCGGGAAAAAACATTTTCAAGTTGAGGACCAGGAAAGGGATAGAAAAGGCATTCAACTTCGTCATTCTTTGATTTTGCCCTTTTTTCAAAAACAAGCGAAACATCTGATTTTGATTTTGTCATTGATGAAAACTGATTGCAAACACGTGAGGAAAAATAACGTTAATGAGTAATTAGTTAACTGTAGTTGGGTTAATTGTTGGGATTTAATTGGTGCTAAAAGCAAAGTGGCAAGGATAATTGTTGAAGTATTTGTAACAAGTAAGTTTAAGGGTTTTGCCAGTTGTGGACTAATTGATGTTTAGAGTTTAGCAAAATGCTACACAAAAAATATTTAATGTTGTCCGTATGAAATTTTGAAGATAATTTTAAACATTAGGATAATGAACAAGGAAATCGTTAAAGATGGGACGATGGAACTGAACGCTGAAGAAGTGTAGTTGGGCTTTAATTTCAGTTTATTGAAGGTTGTGTTGTTCATTGTTAAACAAGATCGTTTAGATATTTTTTTATTTTGGAGAAACTCGACCTAAAAGTAAAGAAAGATGCAAGAGAGAATCTTTAGAATGTCTTGGTTAATTATTGTGATATTGTTGATAAGTCAAGCAAAGTGGAGTAGTGGGGGGAAATGGGAAACACAGCGTACGGCATCTGGAGTAAGTTGATTAAAATACCAACTGTGATATTTACCTTGAATATTGATATGCATCAGTAAAATTAATTGGACACTTTTTGTAAATCACTTAGGAAGTTGTAGTCGCATGGTCGCCGGGAGAATTGGGAGAAGAGGATGAAGTCTCAATTGAAGCTGTAGAACAGGGGGATGGGGGTGGATCACGATGGCTTCCTCCGTCTGTGTCATTCAGCAGGTGGAAAAATACGGAGGAAGAAACTACTGTAGAAAAATCATCGACAGCATCTGCACAATCTATAGCCTCAGAAACTGATAGTTCTACGGCAGTGGCGACAGTGTATCAGGAATATGGGGGATCATCCAACGGTACTAACGGTACAAGTCTTAATGGAACATCGGCCACTGGAAATAGGTTCCTTCGCGTGAAAGTAGCTTGTGCTTCTTTCTTTTCAGAGAATGAAACTATATCGGAGGAAGGAATGGCAGTTGAGGTTTGTTTGAAGTTTTCATATATCTCATTAATGTCTTAAGATTTGATTGCTGATGATATATGCTGATTAAAATGTTTATTTTTATGATTACAGATTGTGAATATGACCCACCTTCTTCACGGCATCCTTTACACCAATCCTACCATCAAAACTCGGTCTACTCCAAGCAACTGCTCCGTAGTAATGTTCTACACGCACTGGTGCCCCTGGTCTGCCAAGGCAGCCCCTCATTTCAACGCCCTTCCTAGAGCCTTCAAGAACATTCGGTTTGCCGCCATCGACTGTTCTGTTTACTCCGCTGTGAACACTTATTTTGGAATCCTCTCTGTTCCAAGCGTCGTCTTGTTTTATAATGGGAAAATACTTGCAAAGTTCAACGAAACTACTTTTACTGTTAATCAGTTTGCCGAGTTCATTTCCACGTTTACTGGTAAATTGAATATTTCCTATGTTTTAGTAAAATAATTCTAATAGTTGAATGTTTCCTTCCGCGATGAATCAATATTAACTATATTTGTTTCATTATAGACCAAAAGCCTGGAATTCGCCTCAACGTAACCTCTCAGGACTTTGTAGGGCCACTCCCCTCCGTCCACACGAAAGGGCCCGACTTGTATCTATACCTTGCTTGGGCATTCATCATCGCCTGCTTCATCTACTACATGTCCAAAACTGCCATTTGGCACCGAATGCTCGAACTCGTACAAAATTCTTGGAGAGAGGCCGAGGCTGTTTCTAGTGTTCCACCACATCATTATCATCAGGACTAAATTCTAAATGCTTCTAATTTTCTACTTTACTAAACCAAACCTAAACATCATCAAAGTTACTTCTGAAAATGAAGATACGGAAGAAACAAAGCTTATTAACTTAAACATAATATTAATACTATGCTATTTGTTCGTACTGAAAAAGTATTTTATATTTACTGATATATAGTTTATTGATTCTTGTCATATATTATATCTTCTATGAGTTTTAGTTAATCAGATATTTAGCAGATTCTAAATTGAATTATATTTTACTTTCCTTTATTTATTTATGCTAATGTTTTCATTTGATATACTTTAAAATTACAACTAAAAAGGAAACCTGATTTTATTTCCTTTTGCGTCCTGTGCTGGTGCGTAAATTTTTTATTGAGGAAACTCTAGTCTTGTTAAGTATAATCCTAATATTGTGGTTAGTCAGTCAACACAACGGATTATAATCAAAATTGGATTAATCCAACAAAAGACTTGGATAATAGAATTTTTAGATTATATTCGGTAGTGTTGCACTGCACTACTGCCGTCTTTATATAACACTTAAATATGATTGCGTATCCAATTTTCCATGTATGTGCGTATGTGCATTTTAAGAATGAAATGTACAAAAAGTGTTAAATCGAAAAAAGAAAAGTATATACCTAATATTCTGTAAGAAATATTGCATTGTTGTCTCGTATGAATGTTTTAAAATTCTTTGGAAATTTAAAAAAAGAAATACTTAATTATCTTGTTAAGTAGAAAGTATGTAAGGTTAACTCAACTAGATAGATACATAATAATCCAAAAGATTGAAAATAAAATTTAAAAATCGCAAAAATTGTTGAAAACTTAAATGCAAGTCAATATTGTAATTCATTTCAGTCATATTTAAAATTTTAAAACATTTTAGTTGAGCTCATAGACTCCACGTCCACGTCCCAATTTTTAGCCAAATCAATTAAATGACACTTGAATATGATTCTTCTCTTCGGATAAAAAGAATGGGTTTTATATTTCTAGAATAAATTGCATAATGAAGTTAAGCGTTTTTAATTTTTTTATTTCTCTTACATTAGTATTCAAAATCTGCCCCAAAAATAATTAAATATAAAAATGACAAAAATTAAGCCGTTCTTCTGTATGAATTTATGTATACCAAGCTCCAAACAATTTATTGCAAATAACAAAGAGGGACACAGCTTTGCATTATCTTTTAGCAGTATTAAATAGGGCTCAATTTTAAATTAGAAAACGTTGAAGATATTCGGGTACATCCGGTGAGAGTTCTCGTTCCTCCCTTTCCTGTTGCCGCTCTGGGCTAAGTGTTCGAAGGAATGGAAACGGCGTCGGAGAGAAAGGGTTGAAGTCTCTCGGTGGTGCAGAAAGTTTTCCCCGCGTTGGTCGGGAATTTTT
>JAANSO010001819.1:0-15404 GCA_036507315.1 Lepidocyrtus fimetarius | reverse complement strand
TCACAACTTATATTTTATTCCTACCTACAATTACATGATTGCTTGGTCTTTCTCCTCAGCAATATATTACAAAGTTGGGAGGGAACCGAGAGAGAAATGTAATGAAACTCTCTACACAGCAGCATCTTTTTCAGCTTTCCCATTCATCTTTCTCCTTTCTCTTCTCAAACAAGATTTCGAACGAGACGTTTTTTGTGTACTGAAGAAAAAAAGGAAAAAACTTCGCATTCAGAATTCAGAGAGCATTTTTCTCATTCTTTTCCAACTAGTAAAAAATATTTTTTGTGAGAGAAGAGCAGATAAAAGATGCAATGCAATGCCAAGTTTTATTCATTCATTTCGCCATTCCTGAAACTTTAAAAGGAGAGGGCTGCAGTAATAATAATAATGGCAATGTGTTTCCTCTCTGAAAAAGCACAAGCAGCGTGCGATTGGAATTGGGCAATTCTTGAAAATATTTCTGGAACCAGTCTTACCTCCGCACATTCCCAGCTAATAATACAAATATTATTCTACGATTTCACTTTTTTAAAAATATATGAATATTGTTAGGCTGGTTTCCGCTTTAAATTTCTTTTCTGCTCGCAGTTCGTTTTTTATGAAATATGAAAATATTTTCCCAGTCTAAATATTCTTTTGTTGGAGGACTTGATGAAAGAACATGGAATCTACATGAGATTCTTTTCGCGTTAGTGTACAGCGGAAATAAGCGAAAGCTTCAATTTAGGAAGGGTAATAAATTAGCGGGAAATGAAAAGAAAACATCATCTCAGGCAATAAAATGACTTAAATTCTATATACCTGTCCTCTTTACAAGTCGTATTATTGATTTTCTCGTCAAAAGCGAAATTCTACGTAACTCCAGCATAATATTTTTGCTATACAATAGTGACCACAAAACCATGTACCATGTTTTCCAACATTCATTAAATGATTTAAGCTACATTACTACAAAAATCTCAAGATTTTCTTAAAATAGTACTTACCGTTTGGAGTGATACCTTCCAATAAAAAATATTTCTCACTATGAGTTTTTGCACCTTCCACTTGTGCTTTAGTTCAATCACCTTCCTTCTATTTTATCTAACCAACAAAGAATTCAATGTTTCTTCTCACATTAACACTGTTCTCCAACACTTTTTACAATTACAGTTTTAAATCTTTTGAACAGGGAAATATAAAAATTACTTCCAATTTTCTCCTCAGTTGAACTCTTCTTCACTGCTCCATTCACTTCCTTAATCCTCCAAATTTTTACACGTTCGTTTATTTCTCGTTTTAACAAACCTGTTCAATTTTCTTTTCTCGCCAAACTTTGTGGCAGAAAATACACCAGTTTGGCTATTCTATCATTATCGTAGTCGTAACGGTGATCATTCTTTAAAAAGTTAAGATGCATCCCTTCTTTCTCTTTGATTCTTTCTCTAGAACCTTTAGAATTTTCCTTGATCCCAGCGGAGCTTATAAATCACAAGAACTTTTTCCCGACTTGAACGAATCGAAAAAAACTAATCGTACCAAATGAAAAGTCAAGAGCGTGGTCGCAAATACAGTTTTTTGAGCCATCGTTAGCATTTGAATGTTTCTCTATTCCAACAATATTCATTAATATCTTTCAAAATCAATTCAAATTTAACTACTCCTCATAGTCTTCATATTATTTTCTCTGTTCATGAATGGCAAAATTCATTCATAAGAAAATATTTACACTCCAAGTTTACACTTTCTTACGCAGCATATTTTTTGTTCCTTGCATCCATTTCATAAAAATAGCTGAAGGCTTAGGTTTTACGAGGAACTTTCATTAGTTTTCCTTTCATCATCGTATTCTTTTTCTGTGAAGAACATCATCAGATGCGGTTGTGAACGAGGTGTAAAAACTCAAAAGGAAAACTTTTCATATTTGAAGTAAACACGGAGTGGGAGTTGGAATGTGCGCTTCTATCGTATCATCCTTCGCATTTCTCAGTTCGCACAAAGCTACATAAACGTACTTTTACAACTTTAGAAAGTGTTGAAGAAAACTATGTTGCTTTAAGATCAAATGAAAGTTATTACTTCTTTTTCTCTCACACATCAAATCAAGAATCCGAATCATCGTTTGATTCTTCCGTTCATTATTTTGACTTGGCGGGTGCTGTAAGGAAAAAATATAATTCAAGTTGTGTAGAATTCTTGTCTTTAAAAGTTTTTTATTCTCTATTTTCCTTTTCCAAGTTGCTTCCAAGAGTTGTTCTGTTGAAGAAAAAATTCTAAGTTTTTAGACCCTCTTGTCGGTTACTGCAACAGTGTTGAAGATCTTGATGATGAGGGGAGAAAGGCGGAGTAGAACAAAATCATTTGTTTGCGTTTTTTAATGGAAATAATGAAAAGGGGGAAATGGATTGATGACAAGAGTTCGAGTTAATTGGGGAAAGCAACAGCAAAAAAACTTTTCTCGTTCAGCTGGAAGATAGTTCTTCAAGTTGTTACGGAAATTCTCCTTCCTTTTTCTTCTCCAACAGAAACAGCAGGATTCAAACCTGTATTTTTTGACTCACGTATCGTCTTCTAGCTGCAAAAAGTAGGCACCCATCTGGAAAATAGATAAAAATCAAGCTTAAAAACAAAGCCTTCTCAAAACCATTCAAAACTGACTTTTATTTTTTAGAGAAAAACTGAAATTGAGTGCACTTGAGCTCACACAGATCAAAAAAATCATTTTGCTCCTACGTATACAAGTAAAGCGAATCTTTTCTTTCTTTTTTAAAACGAGATTGTGGTTTAGTCGGTGGTTAATTTAGAAATAAATTGAAAGAAGTCCCATTTTACATCAATTAATTTAAATTACATAATTTAATGTTTCAGATGAAAGGGAAGAAATATGTGTGTGTTGTCTGGATGTTAATAATGATGGAAGAGAGGAGAGATGAGAGCTCTTGAAAGTCTCAAGGGCTTTTTTTCTTGCATCATCAACGTCCTAATCATCATCATCCTTCGTTTCCTCAACATAAACATATTTTTTCTATTAAGTAAAAAGCAGTCTTCTTTCACTTCTTCCGTTATTTACCCTGCAATATATTATAGGAGGATGCGGATTAGCAGCAAACCCAGGAAGCAAAAAGAGACTCATTCCGCGTAGATAGATGCGAACAAGTAAGGGAAAGTGAAAATGAAAAAGTTGGTTTCACTTTGTACAGAGTAAACAACTAGGTTCATGAGTTCTACTGTTGTTTTATTTTTTAAAAGGCCGTGTCGTGGTTTAGCTCAACATTTTAGAATGGTAAGGAAACAAAACCTCAAAAAAGGAATAAACCGCCACCTCAAAACTTAGACAAAACCATTGCTTGTCACAAAGTTAGTGAAGAAAATGGGAATGGGAATAGCAGAGAAAACTGGAGGCTTCTCATTCTGACATGAAATGAGTATTTTTTATACGTTATAGCTCTGTTTGTAAGAAAAGAAAATTGTGCACCTATTTACAGTATGGAGAAGGTATGGAGTGAAATTTTTTAGAAGCTGTAGCACTGGTAATATGACACACGCACAGAGACAAGGAGTAAATCCTTAAGGATTTCTAGTTTTCTCCGTTCCTATCTACATCTTTCCTCTTTTCTTCGTCTTCTGGAGACATGCTAAAATTGATCTTCATTTTCTTTTTTCTCTGGAAAGCTTTCTATGTGCACTTATATCTGAACTAATGTGAGAGCGTTGCGTAATGTAATGGGAGACACTTTCTTTTTCTTTTTACTATTTTTTGCAATGAGAAAAATAACCGTAGTCATTTCAGTCATGGCGGTGTGAGTTTTGAACCAAACTGGAATTCGGTTTGTTATGCGGACTGGAAGAAATCAGTTGGGAAAGGATTCAGCAGCACATTAGTCAACGCAACTATGTTCTGTTTCCATGTGGGAAAATAGGAAAAAAATAGATGAAAGCAGGCAGTTAGTTAATAACCAACATTATTAGTAATACCATGTTATGGGGTGTTTGAATGACTAAAAATTCAGTGAGATATTTGTTTAGTAATAATATACCAACGTTCTTAACGGTTTTGCAAATGAGCTTTTTACATACTTTTTATATTTTTATGGGTAGTTGGGACATGTAATCGTCAACGTTCATTTCTAAAGGAAATTGTATATTTTTTCCTAAATATACAAATTGGCGATACATTAAAGAATTGATTTATTATATTTAAAATTTGAGAGCAAAATCAAAATCACTTTTATTTAAAGATTGAAACAATTTTTATATCAATTCTCTTTTGATCTTCAGAATAAATATAATCATAATACGTAATTTTTATTTTTGTTAATTTACAAGTAAACACATTTGTAACTTATTGCTTTTATATGTAACTTTTTTCTCATCATAATTTTCTCTTGTTCAGTCGTAAAATTAAACAAATTAAATTATGAGAGCAGCTGAAACAGTTAATGACAATGCATGAAATAGAGCAAATTTGAACAGATAAAGACTTCAGAAAATGAGAAACAGTTTGTAGTCCTTTGATAACTTTTGAGAAACCATATACTTTACACATTGCTTTTTAAACTAGTTTTGTACAAAATATGCTGGAAGACCTGTTCATAAAAAAGACAAAAGTGAAAGGATGCCGATGAAAAAGAGGATCAAAGAACAAAAGGGCAAAATGGAGAGTTGATTATTTAACAGAAGCTCCTTTTCCCTTTTTTCATCTCCGTCTAGTATTATACACTCACAAAAGGGAAACATGAAAGCGGAAAAGTGTAAAAAGGGTAAAGGAAAGACCAGTAAAAGGAAACCGTGTAAAAGAGTAAAAGTGTCATACGCAATACACGCACGCAATACGGCAAATATAGAAATAAATTTGAGTATATTTTTCATTCTGTGAAAAACAAAATATTTCTGCCGGTCGGTTGGTAGATAACAATCTAGCAAGATCGTTAGAGCCGTCGTTTAACTTGACTTTTTAGCTGCACATTTCATTCCATCCTGCTTTGAAGATTTGTTCAACTTGTTTATGTGCATATTTTCTACCCCAAATTAATCTTATCTTCAATTTCTTACACGCCTCTCGTAATTATAAATTCAGTTTCTTTTATTGAGTATCCCGTAATTTAAATATCAAAAGGGAAAGTAGAGCTAATAACATAGCTTTTGTACGCGTTTATTATTAAATTGAAAGTGAAATCTAGCGGTTTGACATTGCTTAAAGACATATTAGACATATAAGAGTGTAATTTAATAGCTTGCGATAACCTCCTTGGCTTCTACATGGATAGACTGTGTGGCTAATCATGGGACATAAAAGTAATTTATGAGGTTTCTACTTCCCTCTGATATTTACCTTTTTTATATTCTGTCATGCATATACATTTTGGTATTTGAATGTATGCATTTGTACCTGAATTTTTTTAGCTTTCATATTTTAAAAGGTTTCTTTGCAATCGTCCTTGTTTTCATTCATGGACAAAAAGGGCAATTCAAATAGACCCACGTTTCTCTTATCGCACGTGAGTGTATTATTGACACTAGAAAGTAATTTACTACATTGAAGCCATATTTACTCAGAAAGACAAATGAATGAATTACCAAACTCGCAGTAACATTTCAATTGATTATCAATTCACGTAATTACTAGCTTTAGTAATAAACCATACAAGCTTATTTTAATACTTACTTTGAATTTGATTGAGCTACAAATTGAGCAGATAATGATTGCACATAATCCTCGGATGTATTTTGTATTCAACAAGCAATGACTCTTAAAACTGTTTCATTTTAGTTTCTCTTTCAAAAAGCAAACAATACTTTTAAAAGAACATTTCACAAAGTTTGTTCTTCCCTCTTGTTTCTCCAAACCAATTTTTAAGAGCATGTCAAAGCAGATGAAACTTTCACAAAACTCTTCTGCTATCTTCTCATTCTCCTTTGTCCTTCATTTACTTTAAGCCTCCAACTTTTCTTTCTTCAAGTATTTTCTAAAACTGTTTACAGTTTACACGAGTTACACAAGTTTTAGCTCATCTGGCTTGGCTTTTACCCTTCTAAAATGTGAAGAAACATCTGCGGGAAAGGAAAGCTTAACTGTCCAGTTCACTTTCCGGATATTTAAACTTTTAAACTCAAAAACTATTTCCTGAACAGACGGACAACAATTAAAAATTCAATCTCATGCTTTTTTCGTTTTTGGCTTCAGCTCAACCATCCACAATAACGGAATGGAAGATAAAAACTTTTTATTCTCTTTCCACTATCCACTATTCTCCAATACAGCTCTAAAAGTCAATCATATATTCAAAACAAGCTCTTTGCAATTCAGTTCCAAACTTGTTTGGCAAAACAAGACAATTCCATTTCCGTAAATTCTCAGAAAAGATAAAAACATTCACTTTTTTATTCTCTTTTCTAATTTTCACTCTTTTCTGTTTTTTGTTTTTCCAATTTCCTTTCCTTTATATCGCCAAAACACTTTTTTCCACTCCACTCAAGAAAAACAAACAAAACAAGGAAACAGTCCAAAATGTTGGTATCAAGAGACCAAGTATAAAAATAGTATGCAAAAAGTTACACAATTTTACTTTTACTTTGTAAAAAAACACCGTTAACTCACAGAATTTGCTCTCCTCATACAAGGAAAGCCTAGAGAAAAATAATACACAGAGAAAGAGACAATCTAGAAAAGTATGTACGAACGCGCTTGGTGACGGGACGGGAATGAGTGAAAGTGGTAAAGAGGAAGGTTTAACAGGAGCGAGCAGAGAGTCAGCAACTTATTTTCTTCATTCCTTCGTTTCCTCCAAAAGTGAAACACGTACCTACGCACATACATCTATTTTCTTCCATCAACAAAGAAGCAGCAGCATATATTATACAAGCTTGATATTCAGAAAGGGAAAATGGGAGTTTGGTGAAAAAGTAAAGTTTACTTTTCTCCTTCTCCGCTTCTAATAACAATAATAACACTGCTTAACTCCTTTCCTATCTTTCTCCCAACTCATGAAATAGGAGAAGGAAGCAGAGAAAATCGTGTGCAGGCAGAACCAGACAAAAAATACAAAATGCTAAAGCTCTGAAGCTGCATGCTCTTCTAGTTTTTTAGTTTCCAAGCTGGAAAACACTGAGAATAGAGTAGGAGATGATTTTGATGATGATAGTGTAGATGGTAAAGGAGGACAGAGACAAACACCGTGTATTTTACATGCTTACTTGTCTGCTCATTCAATGGCTCGATCTCTTTTCTATTTCTCTCCAACTTACGCTAGTCTTTCCCTCTTTCAATTCATTTTCTTTTTCACTTCTCCGTTCATATCTAACACAAATAGAGAACTATGCTTTCTAGTCTACTCTTTCTTTCCTCTTTTCTTGGCTAAGTTTGCTCTTCCAGTGGCTTACTAGTTTTTCTTCCTTTTCTAGAAAATCCTGATAGAATTTTTCTTTTTGGGCAGCGGGAATTGCCAGAACACATTTGGTTCTTTCTCTGTCTGCATGCATGTGTATCTGC
Organism: Lepidocyrtus fimetarius; assembly: GCA_036507315.1. NCBI lineage: Eukaryota > Metazoa > Arthropoda > Collembola > Entomobryomorpha > Entomobryidae > Lepidocyrtus > Lepidocyrtus fimetarius. Next base: position 7,936 of record JAANSO010001819.1, on the reverse strand, counting down.
AATGCTTTACGAAGAAAGGCTAACAACCTTCATCGCCACCGTGGGTGGCAATCCTTCCTTGCAACAATGACAGGAGCACCAGCTAGAGCAAAGGATTCTCTTATTTTAGTTTGCTAGAACTTTTTAGAAAACGTGATGCTCAAAAAGAGAAAGAGAGGAAAGCCACGATATGAGATTCTTCTTCATCTCTAGGCTACTCTGTATATCCTTTCAGCTTTTCTTCTTTTTTATACTGACTGTAAGATAGTTGATAATAAATAGAAGCCAAAGAAAAAGAAGTTCCATGCTCGTTCATACTCTTTTATCATGGAGATATCTTCTGAGCTAAATATAATTTTATCATCATCATTCTCTTTCAGCTTTCCCTTCTTTTTATACTGACTGTAAGATAGTTGATAATAAATAGAAGCCAAAGAAAAAGAAGTTCCATGCTCGTTCATACTCTTTTATCATGGAGATATCTTCTGAGCTAAATATAATTTTCTCATCATTCTCTGTCTGATCTTCTTGGACTTCTTTTTCTAGTGGATTAGAACCCAGCAACAAAATGAGGACAACAAAAACAACTGAACCAAGGAAAAACTAAATCAAATAGTATATATATTGGGAGAAATAGCACGCAAAAAATAAGGGATCCTTTTTAGGGTACTCGATAGAAAAAATATAAATTTTACTCTTTCACACTATTCTCACATTTGTTTGTAAATATATAAGTGGATACAGGATAATGATTAATCTCGTTTAATTTTAACCTAATTTGGTGTTATACCACCACAAGTTAATCCTATACATTCGGTAATTTCATCAAAAATTGAATCAATTTTGTATTTAGTGATGTTAGCCTAAACAAAATTTGTATTAGAAGGGTTTCACAACATTTTCAGATTCAATTATCTTATCAGTCACATTTACACCAATAAGATACTAGACTATGATTAAGTAACTAATCTCCGAGAATATATCGTGTGCTTATCAAGCATCAATTTCAAACTAGGAACTAGAAGCTGGACCACTTAACAAGCCTTATTAGCAGTTTTCTCTTTCTTCCCTTTTCGTGTAATGGTTTTCTCATTCACAAAAAGAAATGAAAGAAAAACAACACACAATCCGAAAACGGTTTTACTTTTGCTGCTGTTGCTTTCAAAAAGATAAAAAATCAAGTCTTATCGCAAGCTTTTGAAAAGAGTTGTTTAGAAGAATAGAAAAGGAAAATTAAACTTACCGTGGAGAATGGCTTTAAGAAGAAAAAGAAGAAACTCTCAATTAGGGGGAAAGAAAATGATATTCCAGAAGAAGAAAAGAAGGGAATAAACAGGAAAATAAGCACGCGTAGATATCCTCACGTTTCTCATTCTTTCCGTTCATTTAACTATGCATAATGCTCTCTTGAGAAAGGCAAAGATAAAGAGGAAGGACAAAGTAAAATTCAAAAGCTTCGAAAAGAAAAAGACAAAACTAAAAGCAGACTTTAATACATAGTATCATTTTCTTTTTAAATTATGAAATTTCACTTATGACACTCAGGGTTGAAGCGATGATAATTTACTAGTTACAAGCCTTTTAATTTACGTAGAGCAAGTCGATGTTTAATTTAAATGGTACAAATGAGTTTAAACCGAATAACTTAATAAGATTGGATAGCTCCCGTCAGTTGCAAAAAAACTAACAGATTTGTGCAAGAGTTGACTTTTTTATGTTCAAATTATAAATTTTCAATTAAAAAGTTTTATAGCAGGTTGATACGTTTTAAAAATTCAGTTTCCTTTCAAGAATTCCAATCATAAACTATAAAATAATTTTATCTCCCACTGTTGGCATATTCAACTTTTTAAACCTTTGCATAAAGCTTTAAGTTTTAAGAACTATTACCAACAACTTACCCTATTTACATAAAAGAGATGAAAGTATTGAGCTTAAAAAAGCTACACTTTCTGGAAGATAATTCCTTGCAAAAAGAAGCCGCATTTTCTATTCATCTTTTCCTTTTATGCTTTCTGTGCTAAAAATCTCTCATTTTACTATTCCCTTTCGTCATCAACTTTTTATCTTTTCTAAACCAAAATAGTATTTCATATCTGCCATTATAACACTAAATGGGAGGGAGCAAAGGAATGAGAAGGTTCGAGTGCTTACTTTGAAGTAGCTGTAATAACTTTTTTGTGCGAGAGAGTCGTGAAGACGAATTACTTTCATCAGTTTTTATACGTATTTTGAGCTAAGCTCTAGTTTTTATTCATGTCATTCATTTCCCAATTCAAGTAGGCAGCCGTATCCTAATCATCATACGTATATGAAAATCCTCTATTTTTTATAAAAGAAGTAGCTTTGGTTTTCTTTCATTCTCGTCTTTTAAGAATGAAAACTTTTATAATACTTTTTAGTAAGCTTTATGACTGTAAGACTTTTCATCGACTTATTGGCAAAATCTAGTTGTAAGCAGAGAACATTAGTTTTTCAAAAAAATCTTTTTAAAATCCAGTTTTATAAATATTATAGAATAGATAAAAATATATATTTTGTCAGTTCAAATTCATCAAACCAAGATTCATTTGTAATGTTATGCATTGTGCTGATCGTGTGTAAAAGATGCAGATGAAAACTAAAGAGCTGAAGTTCTGCTTGGGAGGGACTACAAATGTTCTTGGTAATTTTCCATCCCCGATCTTAATCCACCTTCCGCCATCGACAGATGCTCCTTACCCTGAGAGTTGACTTTAGTCACAAACTCCCACATTCATCTCATCCAAATAAACATGCTTAATTATAAAAGTTTGTTTGAAAGTAGAGAAAGTAATGGGTGGGTGGAGAAGAGAAGGAGAATAATGGAGTGGATTATTAGGCATGTATGCACCCCATCATCAGCATAATCATTATAATTATAAAACATCATTCTCGACATCATCGTCATCAGCTTTTACTGCTACTTCCCCCATCATTTTAACGGAAGGCAGCTACTCATCTGGTTCCTTCTTTTTGCTCACTGCATACTTATTCATTTCTCTAACTAATTTTTAAAATAAAAGGAAGTAAAAGAAAAGAGCCAAGAACCATGAGAATAATAACAAAAACTAAACTTTCTTTCATTCTCTTTCCCCCGTAAATAAATTAATCTTCATATTTAATATTTATGCGAGGATCGTGCAATGCATTTTTAGTGTCATTGACGAAGAAGAAAAGTAATGTGGTGGTGGAAACAGTCCTTTACTCAAAAAGTAAAAGGTTTGCTTATAACATTAGAATTATAGTATGCAGTAGTAGAAAACAAGAAATGAATGACTATTTTCACTTTCATCCGTTGTTAAAAAGTTGAGGAAATAACAAAGTGAAAACAGTACTGCCAAAAAGGCAAACTGACAGGGAGGACTGACTAAATCAATGAGATAAATAGGGGAGGCAAAAGGATCAAAATGAAAAAATAGTGAAAAATAGTTAACATTTTAGAGTTAAGCAAGTGTAAAAGATCGTAGGAAGATTCGTTCAGGAATGCAGCCAAGAAAACTCCGTTGGCGCTAACAGATGGATAAACCCTTTTCTCTTTCTGCTTGGTTTTTGCTTAAATAATGACATGATTTTTCAGACAGGAAACGTTTCCTTTTAAAAAACAAAGAGAGAGTAAAACAAGAGAACTCCACCACCTTTCCACCACCTTTACACCACCTAGTCAGCCGCTTTAGATACCAAGTTGCCCAAAAATATTTGTCTTGATTCTTTTCCACGCAACAAAAACCTAAATTTAACTCACAGGGAAAGGAAACAGTGGATACAATTGGGAATAAAGTTTGTGAGCATCTTCCAGCCTTTCTCTTTTTAGTTAAGCAACAAACCCAACCAAATAATGCAAAAGATGGGCGTAAGGTAAGGTTATGTAATGTGCAATGCATCTTATAAATTGTACATGTAATGGCTGATGACTTGGAGATAGTAAAAAAACAGAAGAGAAACTACTGCTGCTCACTAACTCACTACATTATTACGTAAGACTTTCTTTCTTCCTTTCACTCTCTTTGAAAACCACCCAGGAAGTTTTCCTTCGTGGCAAACTCGTTATTGTCTTTTTTATGTATATTTGTGCTTTAGAAAGTCTCCCATTTCTTTGCTCGTAGACGAGAGAGTAAAGTGCATTTATTTTCACTCGTCTTTCCATACAGATTAGCAGCCTGAGAGAAATTGAGAAACGAGAAGTGAACTAAAAAGGTTGCTTCTTTGAATAGTTTGTTGATGCTTTATATGTTTTTTATTCTTGCTCCAGGAAGGGAATCACATTGTATTGCGCTTGCAAACTATATTGTTCTTATAAAAAATAAAGTGAAAAAAATATTCTGGAGAAATGTAAGAAGAAAAAGAGAAGAATGGTTTGGTGGTAGCTGTGGGAATATCCAACACGCATCTTTCTCTCATGCTTTCACTTCCACGGTTTTTGTAGAAGAGGGAGAAAAGACTAAAACAGGAGCCGTTAAAAGACATATCATATCATCATACTTTAGCACATCTGTACATAATAATGTAGTTAAATATGTATACATATCTGTAAAGAAAATACACAAAACGAGAATCCTTAGCCTGCTATTGTTCTTTTATACATACACCGGTGGCAAGTCAAATTTTAGGAGAAAGTGCTCTTCTAAAGAAAAAAATACACTTAAGTGACAGCAAACTACCAATTCAGAATTTCCCCAGATCAATAAACAAGTGAAGAAGAGCTAACGATGACGACTTTGATGATGATGATCAGCCGGATTTATCATTTTATGTTTCTAACATAGAATTTCCTCACATAGGAATGCATTGCCGTCGTTTTATCATTAGAATAGTAGAAGATAGAATAAATAGTGCGTGGATTAAGGGAAAAACGAAACGTCACAAAATATAAGTAAAACTGCGACAAACTGCAAGAAGAAGATACATTACATTATGAACGTACATGTGTGCACATTATACACCAAGAAGGTAACAATTGTTCCTTGCTTTAGTAAAGCTTAAAAGAAAACATGAAAAGATGGGGAAGATGGATTGGTTGTAATAAAGAAAAAATGAAATTTTTGTCCAAGTCTGTCTTAAAAATATATTTTTGGTTGTTGTTAGTAAGAAAAAACACGGTCTAGGTCGTCGAGTGAATCGCCTTGCAAGGTGATGCGACAACAGTGAAAACTGAGGGATAGAAAAAGTTAAGTTATTATGCATTCAAATCACTTTCCTTATATGATTGTAGTAACAATGCTCATATGATAAATGCAGTTTTTATTCTAGACAGGAATATTCTTTATAGAAACTAGCAAAAATGGAATAAAAACAAGAGGTTGCATTAAATCTTAGAAGTAGTACTTTCACGCACTTTTTCAAATGACATTTGTCGCATTTTTCGTAGCAAGTTTGAAAATTTGTAGAACTTGACAGAAATCCTTATACTAAAGATAATAATAAAAAATTATCTTAGGCTACGGATTGATTGTAGGTTTTAATCAAATTGGTTAATTTAAATAAATACAAAACCTTTTAATCAAAATTACTGATTAATATACTTGAAATTAGGAAGTTTTTGTAAAGAATTACCCTAGCACACTATACCAATTTTTTAGATTGGACGCTAGGCAAGTCTCGTCGTCTCGTTTACTTTAGTTCCATGCATGGTCTTGGAGGAAACACTATATCACTAGTTATATAGTGTTCTTTCTATGGCATGACAGACACGTTTTGAAGTTGTACGCGCATTTATTTCTATCTTTCCGTATCTTTAAGGATTTTTTTACGAAAAGTAGAGAGATGGATAATGGATGGATCCAGTGTAAGAAGAAGCCGTCAAGAGAAATTGCTAATACCATTTCTTCCTTGTCTCTGTTCTGTCTTTCGCTTTCTTGTTATTATGCAACCAGCATAAATTTAAAAAAGAACAGAAAGGCTTCCTGTTATAGCTTTTTTGCTCGAAGGCATTCAACCTTAGAATAGAATCTCTTGAAAAAGGAAACTAAATGGGAAAAGAGATGGATGGATGGATACGGAATGGACAGATCTTGGCTTTAAAGATATCTTTCTTTCTCCCTTTTTATTTCTAAAGGATTTCTAAAAATACAGGTTCAAAAATAGACAGTTATAAAACTACTTTCAAAACTGAATGCGCCTGGATCTCTACTTTGCTTGGTTGTTTTTATTTTGAATGCAGGTATGTCATGCCTAAGTAAGTAAACTCCTGTTAGTAGAATATAATCGGAAACTCTTTTCAAAAAGATGAAGAGCGAATCAAATTTAAAACCTGGAATTGTAAAAATAGGACTGAAAAAGAAAGTAAGAAATGAAAGGAAAAGGTAGTTGGAAGAAAAGAAAAAAGATGAAATGAACGACATGGCTTCTGCTTTCCTACTACTGGCTAAGGTAAGGAAAGAGAAGATGATGGAATTGGGATGAGGTAAACATTTAAAATCCATTTTCTTCTGGTAAATCCAGTCTCTTTTGTCAGTTCAAAAAATATCTACTTGCTTGTTAAGAGCTTATAGAAAAGTTCTGTCTCCATCATATAATTATCCTCGTCAATTTGTTGCTGTAAGATTGGAGGGCTTTTTCTTTTTGTGAACAAAATGCATAAAATATAATAAAAGTCAAACATTATTCATTTACATGGTACACACCACATATTGAAATGCATTTTCATCAAATAACTGCACTAACAGCAGTAACTATTCATTCATTGCATTTATAATTCTCCTGTTCTCCATTTTATATAATCATGCAGAATGCTCATATCTCACACCCTTTTGTATTAATCATAATATCAATTAGCTTCACAAGGTTACTTTATTTAAAATCTCTTTTCAAATCATATTCAGATTAAAATTAATCTTCACATATAATGTCACCCAACTTATTTCATTTATTGTAGTATTAAAGCCGGAGTTTATTATTGTGAAATACTTGTGAGGATTATATAGAACAATGAATTACTAGCTTAATCAATTTTCTAGTTGTGCTTTGTCTTCCGTATTCTCAATTTATGTTTCACATTTTGAAACCTTTCCAGGCAAAAACAAAATTGTTTTTTTGCAATAAAATGGTACGCACTAAAGGACACGCATATCACTATTTACTATTGTTTATTACATAAACCATTCTTGTGCTGTTTAAATGAAGAGTTCCTACTAATTGCTCTTTTAAACGTTCAAATTCATGCCTTTACATTAGCAACTACAAAAGAAAATTGGAGAACAGAGAAAGGGCAGATGAATCCATATAATTTTACTTTCATTTTCCCATTCTATTCATATTCCTGTATGCTATTTTAACTTTAATTCAATAGCCTTTTCCTCCTCCTCTTTTGCTTTCACTGTACGGCTCATAAAGAATTATTTACTGGCGATGGGAAAACGAAGCAGGGAGAGCCAACCGTTTTCTTTCATTACCAAACGACCATCGTCATCATCATTATGATCACCATCCGACCATCCTAATATTCCCGGTTTTACTTTATTGGCCTTCTTGTTTGACTCTATTTAGGAAGCTGAATGGACTTGAAGGTTGAGGCATTATTTTCGCTCCTGCCTTATTCCATCTACTTTTCCACCACCGTTGCTAAAGGCATTATAATAATGATGATCATCATAATAATGATCACCATCCTCTTTTCCTCCCTTCCTTTTTTGAAAAACCTTTGCATGCAAATTGGGTAGAAATGAATGGAAAAGAAAGAGGATTTCCAGCTAAAATATGTAAGCCTTTACAGCAAGTTACTCTTCTACCACCGGTATAAGGAATGGGAATAGTCCAACTTTTTTCCAGTAGGAAATGGCAGATGGCTACTAGTTTGTCCTTTATATCTTTAGAGCGAAATGTGAGTATTTTTACTTTGGTTTCTGTGCTTTTCCATAAATTTTACATGCCGTATGAAATGCAATATTTTGTGTAACTGTGACCGTGGCAGTATTTGACGTGTTGGTACTTATACTTCTTC
>JAANSO010001818.1:0-15406 GCA_036507315.1 Lepidocyrtus fimetarius | reverse complement strand
CAAAAAACTACAAAAGCCCTTTCTACATAAAACTACATGTTCTCTTTTAAAATGTACCACAACCACCACCGGTAATTGTTAAAGCGATCATGATTAAATCTGCAGTTATCTGATGTCAGCCTTTTATTGTCAACTCCCAAAAAAATCTATATTTCATCAACATTTTCTTCTTTTAACAAAAAGCTTTCAAAATCCTTTTGAAGAGACTTTCAAACGCTAGTAAATTCCACCAGTTTTTGCTGTTGTCACTCTGATAAAACAGATTATGCACCCTCCCATATTTTTTTGAAAACGGAACTCGTTCCCTGTTCTCCACCTACTACGTCATATAAAATACTTTTTACATGGTGGGCGGGTAAAGGTGGTAAGCAAATCTACACAATTCTATGTTTGTTGTATTAATTTTAATCATTTAATTACAAAGTTTCAATGTGCGGAAATACAGAAAGGTTGTGGTGTGGTTAGAAATTAACGTGTAGGTATTTATATAAAATATTTGCAAAGAACCACACATACCACCACCTTCATAATTTCAATTTGATGGCCATCATCAGAATAATTCATCATTAACGTTGCATTGTTTTTTCGTTAAGAGTACAAAAATGTATTTGTGCAAAAAGTTTGCAATGAAATCATAAAATCATTAATACAGAAATATACAGCTATTGTTTTCATATAGTTCTGAGTTTCACAGAAAACAAATAACCAAAATAACGATACATGGCCCTCTATATAAGAATCCTTCATTTACATATTACATTTAGTTGTAATTATATGCCTAATCATATTATTTCATTTAACATAGTTTTTTGCAACTATTTATTTTTACAGTTTTGTACTTGTATAATGTAACCAGCTATATAACCTTTTATTGTTTTAACGTTTATTTTTTGTATTCATGCATCTCTGATTTTTTTGCAAACAAACTATTAAATATAATCTCTCTTAAACATGTTAATTTTTCGCAAATATTCACTTTTTGCAGAATTGATAAACACAATTCATTAAATTTGGTATAATGCAATTTTTAAGTCCTATCCTTTAATCATATAACTTTAAGAATAGTGGAATGTTTAAAAATTGCATCTTTTGTGAGCGTAAATAACGCAAAAATTATTGCATTAATCATAGTTAATAATAGTTGAGTTTTTTAAAAGAATAAAAATATACACAGTCGTGATTTTCATTGCTCACGACTTTACTGTGCTTTTTTAAAGATAAAAGAAACTAGAAATTAAAGATAGCAATGGTATCATTGTTGTTTGGTTAACTTTAATGAAGTTAGATTTCTTTTAAAATTCTCGATTCAGCCCCAAACCAAAAAACCACCCTTCAACTTTTTTAACAATGATATGTAGAGAAACATGTTGAGTTCAAATACTGTTCTTCAATGCAAACAAACCATGTCAAGTAAAATCGTGTGTTCATCTTTTTTACCATAAGCTGAAGCGTAATTTCTATTCGTAATTACCTATAGAAAACTCTCTCAACTTCTTCATATTTTTTATCTCAATAGTAGAAAAAAAGTTATTTTCCAACTGCATTTCTATGCAGAACGGGATGCACTTTAATAATGCACTCATGATTATCATCATCTTTATCATACCTAAAATTGCAATTTGCAATTCACGCACATATCTTTCTGTAGCGGCTGTGTTGAGATTAGATTGCGTTTTACTCACTTTGCAACAATCACTCCTTTCATATCACATGACCAGATTTCTTGCATTGTTACAATACGCTATATACTCACTCATCAAGCATAATATGAAACTAGAAAATAAGACTTGCAAATTATAACTTGATTATGTTTAATTTACCTACATTTATTTGCATGTTTTCTGTGTCCCTTCTGCAGCAGATAACTGCGTGACGCTGTTTTAGTTATAAACGCAGCAATGCATATTAAATAAACTTTTTAAATAAAAAAAACGGCTAAAGAAGATGTTTTAGTGAGAGAATTGAACGCTACTACTGTCATCCCGTTTGTTGTCATTCATTTGTGCATACGCTTTTATACGATTTTATTTTAACCAATCATTTTGACCTGATTTCCACGGATATAATTCTAGCAGCCATTTTGTACTGAAATGAAAGGAGTACATCATCATCACAAGAACACCGTCCTCAACCAACTAAACCAAGTCAAATCAACTAATTTTTTTCTTTGCTCTTTGCTACCCCAGATCTGCATTGCAACAGCCGCTGCGATGTATCTCTACAGTTATAATTGCAGAATGATTGCTGATTGCAATTCTAACTCAACAAACACCTTTTCCCCTTTCTGTTATCGTCATTATTATCTCAACTATCACAATTGCAATATTTTTTTAAATTGTAGTCATTGCTGTATTTACACTGCTATGCTTAGCCTCCTACATGCAGATGCGAATTGAGTTTGTGCGAGCATAAAAAATAATTATGGCTGGGCCATTGTAGCAATAAATATGCTTCAATAATAATAATAATGACTGAGACAGAAATGAGAAAAAAACAAGATTGGAAAATCACACTCCACTTTGCTCCCAGTAAAATAATAATAAATGAGTTAAATGACGTTCCCTTCTCTCTCTCTTTGTTGAAAAAATTTCTCTCTGTCATCACCAACTACCAAACACTTTGCCTTCGACTTTATCAACAGAACATTTTACTTTTACAATTTTATTTTAACCATTTATAGAATGAAACAGAAAATCCATCAGCTAACCCATCCCCGTCATCATCATGTCCACCTATATCTTTCTCAATTTAAATTATCTTCTAATGTGAGGAATTAACAAGCAAACAGAAGTAGGTACTGTATTAAATTAGTCAAGAAGAAGTTAACAGATTTGCAAAGGCTCCTGCACTCTCTCTCGATTCTTTATCTGTTAAATAAATTGCAATATTGATTTTTCTTCGTTCACTCACACAGTGTTTTCTAATTTTGCAATGATCATTTAACAACAAAAAACTCATAATTGGTCAACATTCTTATTATTTTTGCAAATCCAAACATTGAATGCTCTGCAGGGTTTGAGGAGTGTGAAGGAGAGAGGACAACAATGGCGACAAGCTCGAATGACTTTGTTGGTCTTGGAGAGTGGAGGGCAGAGGTGGAAAAAATTGGCAATTAGTTATGCTGACATATTCGCGAATAAATAAAACATTTTCTTACAGATTATCCATTTTCTTAATGCAATGTGGTCCCTTTGCATAAAGATTTTTTGGTGCCATGTCATGTCAAGCATTATCATAAATGCAAGTAGTTTTTAATGCTTGAATGAGGCAAACATCTTAAAAAGGTGGGCAAGCGAGGTGAAGTGAGATCAAAATGCATCAAGATATTGTTATCATATCTTATTAGCCCAATATAGAAAGGGGATAGGTTACTGCATAGATAATAAAAATTTTAAAATGTATCATGAAAAGAAAGAAAACTGTGATTATTATAATAATTATTGTAATTAACTTTGGACAACCATTCAATTCTGTTTCTTTTGATGCTGGTTAAACCACCATAACATGACTATAATTAGAATGGGCCAATCTAAAAAAAGGTGACAGTAAAGCCAAAAATAAATCAAATTCTAAGCAATTTTTTTGGACTGGCAGCAATTTTTAATTGTTGGACTTGGGTTGAGATTGAGAATATATCTCGTAGATGATTGAGTGTAGGATCAGATTAATCACCATTTATGCATTTTTCTTGCTCTAGAAAAAATAAGAAAGAAATCTCTCTCAATCTAATTCACTTTACATAACTTCAACAAGTTAAAAATACAAAAAAATGCTTTACATCTTGAGTTACAATTGTAAAAGTGATTTTTCATTGTGTCAGAGGAGATTCAGAAATGGTTTTAAACACAATTTAAGAATTCAAATGCAGAATCCTTAAAAATTCTCATTTTCTTAATATGCACTCTGTGGTCTTTTACTTGTATGCATTCTACTGTGAGCAGCAAACTTCAAGTTGATGTTTCAGCAACATGGTATGAATTGTATTAAGTTGCTAAATTTACTAAATTACATTTATTTTAGTTTTTAAAAAATGAGTTTAATGTATGTCATACGATATGGACTCATGCATGTTCAGCTCCCATCAACAATTGAACGACCGTGGAAGTTAATATCACCAACCAACCATCCTGTTTAAATGTTAAACTCTTTTCTTGGCTCTTTCAATATCAAATTTAGCTTTTCACATAAACAACCTCAACTCATTCAACTGCTTTATATTTGAAAGAGAATTTTATAAATGCAAATATTTTTTTCTTTCATATCTCAAAGGCATTCATCAACTTTATATGATCCCATCAAATAAAGGCCAAAAAACAGCCATATCAAGCATGACATTTTCTGCATGGTCCGTTTATTCCTAAATCCTTTTTAGTGTTTTATCTTTTAAAAAAATTCAGCTCATGACAAGAAAAAAACTGAATTCGCTATAAAACAATATTTCCTCACCTTCCCTCACGGTCGTAAAGCGCTTTTTATTAAATTTTAGCGTTAAAAAGTGCTCATTGTGAACACAATTCGTATTTTTTGCACCTCCTTTTATAGCTTGCCGTTTTAATATGATGATCAAATCAGCATCCTTTAATTTCCCAACTGTAGCTCCAAGCTCAAAAACTCATTTTAATAATCCTTCGTAAAGAGGAAAGAGAGTCCTAAATAAATAATCATTTTAGTCATCTTTCCTTTTTTGTTTCTATTCATTGTTTCATCTCCTTGCTAAAAGCATAACTCCAGAGTGTGTACCGCAAAATTTAATATTCAGTCTCATTGTCATTTTATTTTGTTACGTAAATATAAAGTGTGCGCAGTTGGAAATTTTGTTTTGAATCTAAATATTATTTTTTCTTTACCTTTGAATTCTTTTTAGCACGAAAGAAATATACCAAAAAATATAATACGGAGTGGATGTATTGGGTTTGACGCTATCAGTAAAATCATGAAAGGCAAATGTCAATGAGCTGTGATGTGGTGATGAACTATGAACTAGCACAAAAACAGATCAGCATGTAGATACAAAATGAATTTAGAGTTGTGATGATGGCTGATCGAAATAAATGAGGGAGAGCGAACTCATTTTCTTTTTTCTGATATATAATTCCTTTATGAATATAATAATGACGAAAATGAGCATAATGATAATATAGCTTATGGCAAAATAATTTCAAACATGAGCTTGACGATATTATCAGCTTTTTGAGGACGAATAATAATTCGTCTTATTCCTGTTTGTGTTTCTTTGATCATTTAGAGCTCAAAGAGCGATTGGAAAATCTTTTGAAAACTGTGCTCTTGTTGTCGCAATAGTAGCATTAAAGTAATCAGATTGTGAAAGCTACCGTTTTCATTGCAGTTACTTAAAGAAATTATATCGAAAAGATTAGGCTGATCATGCCCAGTGCCTATCGTCTCCTCCTTCGTAACAACGAAACAACAGTTTTTCTACTTCATAAAATTCTCAGAGTGGTCGCTCACTCCTATTACAGCCTTCAAAAGAAAAAAAAGAGTTCAAAAGATTGAAATACGAGAAAGATTATTCAAGTTTTACGAGAAAAGTACACAAGATGAAACATATAAACAGTGGATTATAGATAATGATGGCGGTTGGAGATGACAACCGCTTCAAGGAAAATTAAATCTGTTAAAATAAATGCTAATATTTTAAAAATGAGTGCAAAAAGCAGTACGTCAATGTTTGTTCTGATTGCTATAATTAAACTGTGCATTGTTGAATTGCATATTGTCANTAAAATAAATGCTAATATTTTAAAAATGAGTGCAAAAAGCAGTACGTCAATGTTTGTTCTGATTGCTATAATTAAACTGTGCATTGTTGAATTGCATTATTGTCAAATGATGAAAGTTTACAGTTCTCTTGAGCAACATGAGAATAATGAGAGATATTATTGGCGAAGAGCAAAATTTTAGTACAAGATTTCGTTACATGACCGTAATTACAATTTTCATCGTTCACTTCATTAAATCTTTTTTGTACGTCATGCTGTAAGCAAGAAAGATTTAAAAACTGCAGTTTTATATCTTTCGGAAAATAACCATAGTAGTAAATGAAATAGCGAAGTTAACAGACCACACAACATTAACAAAACCTAAAAACCGCGAGCCCACCGCCGCCCTTTTATTGTGCAGGATTGCTAGTATTATTAATCATAGTAGTAAATGAAATAGCGAAGTTAACAGACCACACAACATTAACAAAACCTAAAAACCGCGAGCCCACCGCCGCCCTTTTATTGTGCAGGATTGCTAGTATTACAACCGCTAGTTTTCTCTTAACAGATCTTCCTACTGTGAGAAGTGATTAGACTGATTTTATGAAAAAATGATTACTAAAAATTTACGACCATATTCTAATGCATTTTATTACTTTTTAAAATGAGACAGAGAGAAAGGAGGACTTAACAGTACAAACTTACATGACAAGGCTTATTCTTATGTTGTTGGTCCTTTCTACTTATTAATTTTTTATGCTCGTCTTCAATTCAGATCAGTTGAGAAAAATCTTTAAAATAATCATCATCATTGTAGATCCTTTTGTGTTTTCCTCTTCACAAAATGAGAAAGGAACGCATGAGAAAGGATTCAACGTGGTAACTTTTCACTCAAGTCATATACAGTTGTTTTCGTACAGGTATTATTATTACACGAGCTGTTGTGTATGCCTTAGTAGCTGTACTTCAGGTTGAATAAAAAGAGCAGACTGTGAATCTTTAGATAAGCCCAGCTTAAAATTGCCAAGGAATAGCCTCAAATCAAATATTAAGCACAAGCTTATTCATAGGTAATACATTATGTTGATGATCAGGATTATGACGCTGGTTGTTGAGCCTAGCCTACAGGTAATACTTGTGCTTTTAAAATAATAAGTTTCGCAAGAAGTTTAAAGATAGTGTTCCTTTTCAATCATAGCTGAATCCGAATCCCATCACCGTCGGATAATTTTTTGCATGTATTGTTGTAGGGGTATGAAAACGGTCTCGTATTTTGAGTTTCTTCAACCAATAATATCAGCGCATTTAGCAAACTAAATAAGAAGGGACCTAGTGCAAAAATGCAGAATAGTCGTACTCTGTAGGTATTCTAGCCTACAGGTAATACTTGTGCTTTTAAAATAATAAGTTTCGCAAGAAGTTTAAAGATAGTGTTCCTTTTCAATCATAGTTGAATCCGAATCCCGTCACCGTCGGATAATTTTTTGCCTGAATTTTTGCAGGGGTATGAAAACGGTCTCGTATTTTGAGTTTCTTCAACCAATAATATCAGCGCAAAAACCTAGTGCAAAAATGCAGAATAGTCGTACTCTGTAGGTATTTTACTCAAACCGCTTCACACACATCATTATTATTAAAACGGGCCCAATGCCTTATCCTTCATTCAAACTATGCGTACTATACCGTTACATGAGAAACGTGCAATTTCTGATTGCAATAATAAGTGCAGCAAGCAATCACATTATCATTATTCTACATTGCACAAATTTTAATGCAATTTGATGGTACTAGAGTCAGCTAAAAAAATGATGTAGTCCCCAAGAAATAATGAAATGTTTTTATCAATTAGGCAAGATCACAATATGCATCCTACGCATAAAAAATTAACCCTTCGAAAAAAGCTGCTGCAATGCAACTGTAGATAAATATTTCTTCAGAAATGAAACAGCCTTGCAAGAAATATGAAGCAATAATAATAGCGGATTTCATTTTATTCTAACGTTGGTGGTTTGCTGAAGAAAAACATGACGAGAAGGCATGACATGACACAAGCACGACCAAATGGCAAACTTGAAATAATTATTTTGACCAAACTAAACAAGTCGAACAAAAGTTTCTTATTTAGTAAACTTTTTCAATCTGCCATTTCTCATCTTTTCATTTGATGTTGATCCCTTCTCTCTAAGGAGCTTACCTATTATCATCGAAATGAATGTAGAAGTGCCCTTATAATGCCTACATGTCTAATTTTCTAAAAATGGCGTAGGAGGTAGAAGAGGAGAGGGACAGATCAGAAATAGAGAGAGCCAAAAAACTACTTTATTATGGACATGTTCTTGATGGAAACTGCGATGATGACGGTTACAACAATGAAGAGGACAAAAGGTAAAATGGTCATACACGCACAGCCCATATCATCAAAAGTATAAAAATTGTGATTTTTTACTACACACAGGGTTGTTAATAAGTGATCGTGTGAGCGTTAAACTTATTAAGTGAGAAGAGTATAACAAATGAATATGCTGTTAGCCTCGATAGTTACTCTTGTGAAGGAGAATTATTATTGATCATTATTATTTAGTACTTGTTATATTTAACATGAAAATAAGGTGAAACATAATAAAGCTGTAAGCCATAAACCACCACAGCTAAATATCGTCATGATCATCATCAAATGGCAAATGAAACCAACCAACTTATCCATTCACTCCACTCCAATAATGCAATTCAATTGAATACGCACAATAAAAGCAGCAATTTCATATTTTCTTTTCTCACACACATACACGATCTCAATTCTCAATTATAGTTGCAACTTGGTGAATAAAAAAGTTTTGCCTTGCCTTATGCCTTGTTATTGCCTTCACTAAGCAAACCACCTCGATTTTCATTTTAGAAAATTATAAAATTGCACATAGATGAGAGCTATTGTGTTCATTGTTGGGATTGCATTGGCAGTTTTTATAGAGGAAAATGTCCTCCGTCGCAACCGTTAGGTTGATGACAATGTGATGTTGATGTCGTGTCATTCTCAATGTAACTCATGTTCTTTTCACAGTGACGATGCTATTGCTGTACTCGATCTACAGTTTGGCTAATAAGTAGATGGAAAAGAAAGTTTTAAAAATATGAAAGGCAGTTATTTGTAATTTTTAAATGTGATTTATGATTTCTGTGAGAGCGAGCAGCAATAATATTATTGCTGTTGTGAGTATTCTCAAACTGTAGAAAAGGAATTTTTTTCAATTGTAACATTATGATAATAAAATAAACTAACAACAATAATGCTGCTACACGGTACTGCTTGAAATGAACGTGTAATCGTATAATAATCATCTTCATAATATGCCGTGTCACCGAATGTCAATGAATAATTGATGATGTGAAAGGAAGAGATTTTTTATCAACGATATGCAAAGAGAAATGACGTTCAATGGACTTAATTGGAATTATATTTTGAAGAATTGAGAAATAATAGGAGAAAGAGAAAATAAAACTTACTTTTTCTTTTTGCTCCATTGTTTTCTTATGAATTTCCTCAAAGTTAACTTGGTCTAAGAAGATCTCGCCACTCCCCCCATTCTTAAAAGACGCTAAAGTGCAAAAGGACCCTTGGTGCTCTCCAAATCTGCAGAAAGTTTTATCAGAAAGGTTAGAAAATATGCTTTTTGGGGGAACATGGAACTGAAGGTTAAATACAATTAATTTCTCTAACCTGCAACAAACTTCTTTCGGATCAACCCAAATAGTGAGCTCGGTGGGGAGATGAAGTTGTAGTTGCTCATAGGAGAGACCACACTGCGTAGCAGCTCTATCAATCACCGGGTCCCTCCGATCACTTTAATTTTTTAATGAAATGTAACATTTTAATTAAGCTCATACACTCCAATGGAATCGTAAACATCCTCCAAATCAATACAATTTGAAGGATGACTCACCTTTCATTCAGTCGAATACACCGATACCCCTGGCCCCTGGATGGCTACATAAAAAACATGGAATTGATTAAATATCTTGTTTTTCTAACCCAGAGCTTATTTTTTATTTGCTCTGAGCTTAATTTCGCTAGTTTGCAAAAGTCACATGGCAAAAACATGTGAGTACAACTTACCTTTTCCGGGAACCAGTGATCTTGGAATCGCTCGCTTAACAAAATCCGTCAACCTCTCCTTGAACACCTCCAACTGCTCCTTCTCAATCCCCTTCCCCTTGGTAGTTCCATTGGTAGAGTTGGAAGTTGAAGCACTAGTCAAACTACCATTCTTCTCTATCAGTCGACTTAAAAATCGAACTGCTACGGAAATTTCCTCTTTCATGACTTGAATTTATCTCGGCAATACTCGTAAACTTTGCACTTATTTGGATACGATTTACTCGTTGAATTATCAACAGATTGGTTAATTGTTTTAAAAAAGTTGTTAAAATCAGTTCTAATCACTTCTCTTCTCTTTGAACAGTGGCCACTCCTCCCAAGCAAGACATATGGACTGTTGAAGATTTCAAAATTTAATAAAAGTTCACAGCTATTCACCACTGAGCCTCCTGACGCCAACATAAGGAGATCTCGAGTGCTCACTTGCAAATTTAAGCCTAGAGCTCAAATATCGCCTAATCAATTTTGCACATTGATTAGGCAACTCCCTTTTGGAAACAAATTTCCACAAATTTTTTAGTAAAAGCTAAAATCTCTCTATTTAAATGGCTTCTTCAGAAAACCTTAATTAGTAGACGATGACGATGACGAAGTTTTTATGTTGTAAAATGTGAGATCCAAGGCAGAGTAGGACATTAATTTAATGGTAGTTTTAATGGAATTTCGCAATTAAATACTTTAAATGCACTTTTTACAATTAATTATAACGATTGATACTTAAAACAGAGAGTATGGGAAGATATTTAGAAAAAAATTGAGAAATTCTCCTGCTGACTTGTCAACTATGACTTTTAATAAACATGAACAACAAAAAATGACTGCAAATTTAAATCCGTATCACAAAAGTATATTCGCCTTTCTTTGAACCCGTTTTGGCCAAAACAGCAACAAAGAGTTTATAAAACAAAGATTTGGTATTTGTAATTGCAAAAAAGTTAGGTCATTTGACTATAATGTTTGGATAAAAACAAATTTGCACATGCACTATATAAGCGGAAATTTATTAGTTTTTATTGTCGTTCGGTAAATTTGTTTGTTCAACCAGAATTGACACTTTGATTTAAAAGCACTGATGAAATTTGGTTGTTAAATTTATTATATTGCGTAATGAAGATTTTTTAGCCCTCTCGTTTTTAAATACCTAAAGATATTTGATAAACGGGACTAGATCCGGAGATTTTTGATTGAATTCTCGCGAAAAATTATTTTTTTTGCCTTTTTATCACTTTAATTTGGCTTTTTTGGTTCAAAGTGAAACCTGTAAAGAAAAAAGAAGTAAAGGTTAAATTTATTTATTTTAATGACTATTTGAACAATTAAATTTATGACAAAGAATGTATTATTTTAAATTCTAAAGCTTGTTATTGCTTTTCCTTGTATTATTATGCTCTTCTATAAATAATTTTGTCTAATGATTTTATAACAATTCATATTATTTTCTTTGACATTTCCTATTTAATCATTAAAAGCTTTAATTTGTTTTTGAATTATACACCCTTTATGACTTTAACCTGCAGAGTTTGGTCTGATTTATAATTCTTGCTCAATTACACACGCCTACATGTCTGTTTCTTTCAATTTAACCGTCTGCCATTTTTCCCACATCAGAATGGTGCCATCAACAAAGTTATGAAAAGGTCTTAAGTTTTATATGATACTTGTAAAAAGATTTTGTAAGTCTGATTAGTTCCAAATCTTGGAATTTTGAAAACCAATCATTATTCTACCAGCTTAATATTTCCAGTTTCTCCGTGTTTTCCGACTTTAAATAAATCATTTTGCTGTTAAGAGTCCTTAAAATACCCTTAATTTCATATTCCAGTAGGAATACTACTCAGACTAATAAGCTCCTTTCAATTATAAATAGAAAGACGTGGGGGCAAATATTATACAGGAAGCGTGATTTATGTCTTCATGTTCAACAAAATCTAAGAGGATTGAGGATGTAAAAGTGAACAGTACAAGTTGTTTGGCATAATATATCACATCTAAAAGAAGGAACATCGCAGAGATCGATGATGCTGTTAGAATTGCTATTCCTCATTCTCAACATGAATGCTTCCGCCTTGACAAATTCATGTACAAGGTCCATTATAGGTCTGTTGTAGAAAATGTGTGCGATGAGGATCACAATGATCAGTTAATAATCATAATGATAATATCATTTTGTTCTATAAGCCTATTATTCATCTGTTGTTCCGTACAACTGTCTATAAAAAGAAAATGAAGTCATGGAACAACCAGGCACAGCTTCCGTGTACGTCTGTCTTATGTACTTGACTTATGATAAACCGAGTTCAACTTAAACTTAACACGTTGAAAAAGGAGACGTGGTGAATCAAGACATTAAAAACTGAGGTTTTACCTTGTATTCAAGTATGACATGATTTTTTAGTATACGTGACTAACTCCTGTTAAAAATCTCGAATTAATTAGATTAACAATAGCAGCGTTACGTGTAGAGGATGATCTTATGAAGAACAACTGCAAACTGTCACTCACCACTTTCGACACATTTTGTTATAAAAAGGTGGATGAATAGAGTCTTGTTTTGTTACTTTGTTACCACACCACTCTGTTTTCTCCTTGAAGATGAAGGAGAGGATGCATTTTAAAGACTATCTTTGGGTTGCTGGAATGAATTAAGTATTTGTTACACTCAGCACAGAGATTTGATTACGACTCAAATGCCATTACTCCAGACCTGAGGAGATAGTTCAGTTCAATGAAATCAGCTTTTTCCTTAACTTTTTTTATCTTTTTAGCTTATGCATATTTATCAGAGCACGGGGAAAACATGAAATTTGTCATGTACATACAAATAAATTTTGCTGTGATAGCTTTGTACATCATCATTCATAAGATAGTATAGTATTACGCGGTAATAAATTATATATGTGATGTTTTAGAAAGCCTTCATTTTTATCCAACTGTGAGTATAATGCTTACACATCATTTTAAACATTCACCCAAAGGTTTTACATTGGGTAGTATTTTATCATGTAAAAATAGCTCACTAATTTTAATGATCGTTCTTTGTCCTTCTAAATGAATTTTAATAAGAATCATCAAATTATACTTAATTCACCCTGATTGGCTGGAGTATTGTAAAAAACATGTAATAAAAACCTCTGGAGTTTTTATTTCTGCTGCACCGTGTGCATTACTATCTTAATCACTTTATTTTTATCATCGTCATCAGTTGAATGAATTTACAAGAATTTGAATCATCAGGTTTGATCATCATAATATGCATTAAAATAGACATCTGTTATTATCGCCAATCAGTCCAGCGTTTTACCTTAAAAACACAATTTACATCGAATGATATGAACTTGGATGATATAATACTTTCCAAGAACATCATGGAAAATGTCTGATAATATTTTTTGCGTTTTAGTTTTGTAGTAAATGATACGTGTGTCAAAAGCATACTACTACGCTACGTATTTAAGCATATGAAGTGGATTTACCAAAATAACTTTCGTACTTGAAAAATAAACTGTTTACTTTAGTTCGCAGATACATTTCACATGGTCCAAAATACTACTAATCAAACATTTCACAATATCACGTAATCAATCATAGTATAATATTAAAAGGCTCAGGGACACGAAACAAATAGAAAAATATACTATTCTTTGCAAAAATCTACAGACAATGTAGAGGCTATAAAATACAGAGGATCTTGTGAGTTTCCAAGAATGGCCTGAAAAGACATGCCTAAATTACGTATTATTATTGTCGAGAGGAAAAAAATGCGTAGTTTTTTCTCTGTAATCAGGTAAGAAATTCTGGATCATCCCACTAAAAGAAACAATGACACAGGTAGATTTGTTTCAATGTAGAGAGACATGCAAATCAAGAATACATATTATGTACAACAATTACCATTTTTACCATGGCATGAGGCTACATACCTAACAACCTACACAGAAAATAATATAGTGTGACGATCATCTAGAAAACCTACTGGAATTACTGGATTGATTGAAGCGAGGCAAAACGGAATGACGAACACTTTTTCATCATCCTCTTTTTCTCTCGTACACAAGTCGAAAAGTAATTTTTTCAAGCAGCCAAAACCAACCCTGTTCATCTAACTGCGTATAATTCTTGAAAAAATATTCAAAACATTTCAATCCAATTTTTAAGAGTAAGTTTTCGATAGAGCGTGTTTCTTGCAAGTTAAATGATTGCCAATGTAAAAACTGGAATCCAGCATTTTTACCAATGATTGTGGTAAGAAAATATAGGCAGGTTTGTTATTGCCGTTTCCAGCGATGATGATACACTCATCCTTGCTAATGTTACCAGCAGAACATTACCACTATGCATGATTTTTTCTATCTTGGAATGACTTTGGGCAGAAAAAAACTGCGTCATGAAATATGCCACCATAATTCCATACTATTAAATGTGAATACCGCCATTTATATTTATACTTGAGTTGCTGACATCACGTACTATCATACATACATTCCAAAAAATGGTTTGTATGGGCTCATGTCGTTATTATAGGTGAGAGATTTTTATATATTTTTCTCTGTTTATGGTTTGGAGCTTCAGCTTTTCAAAAATGTTTTAATGGCTGTTGCTATTGTATTATTTCTTTCGTCATTTTCACCTTCAACAACAAAAACATTCCCTCTCGTGCATTTTTTTACTTTTCTCCTTTCTAAGCCAATATACAGAATTTTTGTTTGAACTCAGACTGATTTCATTATCAAATATAATGTATAGTTTTTTCTACGTCTCAAAAAACCAAATAAAAATGAGCCAGACAAAACAATTCATTGAGTCAATCATTTACCTCATACAATGTGCGCCTTTCAAGGATTCGGACAGTCGTATTAAGTAAATTACTGAATATCTTTTTCCAGCCACTAACGACTTGAGATTACTTTTATCAAATCATTTCGTTTCCACCAAAATAGTAATAGCATCCTCTTCGCCAAAAATCAATTTTGCTCGTGTAAACTCTATTTAATCAAAACGCAAATTTATTAAAAATAAAGCAGTCATTCATTGCTGTTTGTGAAGCCAAATGGAATACGATAAAGACGTAAGCCAAACAACAACATGAGCCAAGAAAACATGCATTTTACTTGTTTTTTTCTATAAATTCTCCTCCTAACACGTTTTCTTTTCCTGAGAGCAATTTAACCTAGCTCCAAATCATTTAATTATAAAGGAACCAAAATTATTTGTAAATTGTAAAAATTGCTCACCATTTCCCTACCAGTTATTGAGAGCTACCTATGGTACGCAAAACGTAGTGTTATGTACTGGTTCCTTTTCCGTCTCATCATTTCAGGATGATTATTAATTTTTTGCCAGTTTTTATTTTTTGCATAGCACCCTTTAATAAAAAGAACCTAGCACTTCTCGAGAAACAACTTGAACAACCCAGTAATTACACGAAAGAAAGGAAGCAAGACAGGCTTATTAATGTTACTGCCAAAAACGAAAAGCTTGCTTTCAGCAATCCCATTTCATCTTCAACATAATCTTAAAATTAACAACAGGT
>JAANSO010001817.1:0-15412 GCA_036507315.1 Lepidocyrtus fimetarius | reverse complement strand
CCAGAATAGACCTTCTTCAAACAGTACAAGTTCAGCTGCTCCTTCATCGTCAATCCTGAAGCCAAAAACTTTTGGCGGAATTAGTTTCGAAGCGGAGTCATTGCCTGAGTTCAGTGAATTCGAAGATTCTGAGACTGGGGAAAGTGCAAAACAAAGGTAAATTGTAATTAATAAAACTGAAAATTCCGTTTAATCTTACTAAAAAACTTTATTAATACACAATTTTATTTCTTAATGTTGTTCAACTTATTTAATTTTGCAGAGTACTTGTGTGACGTTGACGTTGAGTGTGCCGGAAAAACTAATCCAAAATTTTCTCTCTATTAACCTCTGTGTGACGCTCATTGTTGTGTGTTTTGCTGAAGTGCGGATTGAATAAAACTTAATAAAATTGGATTCTCAAAATCATTTAATAACAGCTCGTGATTACTAACTATTTTGCCCAAAGCGGGTTTTCTTTAAATTAACTCAATTAATTTAATTAGAAATAGCTTCATTAGAAAGTTTTATTGTGTGCCTAATTAAAGTGAAACAGTTCCTGTTTAAAACTACGGGTTTTTAAAACTTTACAATTAATTGTTAAACAAATTTAGACTAGTTAAAATATACTAAGGAATACAGAACATATTTTTCTCTTTAAAAGCTTTACCTGCAGCAATTTTACTGATAAATTAAGTTAAATTGTATGTAGCAACTATAACCGGTTAAGATTTAAATTTAATTAAGAGAAATTGTGTCATGTAAATCTCTATTCCCGTCCTAAACGTATTTAACTTTGAGTGCCATTTTTCAAGAATATCATTTTTAAATATCTTATATTTAATTGTAAACTGTAACTGATTGAAACGTGCAATTTTTTGAAACTTGAAATTCCTCGTTTGTCATAACGTATTTGACTTTGAGTGCCATTTTTCAAGAATATCATTTTTAAATATCTTATATTTAATTGTAAACTGTAACTGATTGAAACGTGCAATTTTTTGAAACTTGAAATTCCTCGTTTGTCATTTACAATTGTCTGAAATTTTTGCGGCTGCTATTCTTACGTAATTATTAAAAAGTCTGAATATCTTGTGTGCTATTAATACTATGTAATTATAATTTAATCTCAGTCTCCAATTTAAAAAAGATTGTGCTACGAAATACTGTTTTTGTTGTGAGCCCAATTGGTATTAAAATCTATTCAAAATTACTTTCACCGGTTGGTTGGGAAGAATCAAAATCTCATAATCTTGAGTACTTGGATATTATTGACTTTAGGAGACCTTCCGAAGGAAAAATGGCTCCAGTCACTACAATAGAAACTGTCACTATCAGCAGACCTTTGAAGGTACGTGAAAACATAAAATCAATCAAAATTCTTATAAAATATGCAGATTTCTTGAGCTTCGCATTTGCTTCCTTTTTTGCTTTTATCGGATTTTTAATATTCTACAGCTTTTATAAATGATTTATTGAAAATTTGAGAAGGTTGAACATGCATTAGCAAGATTGACTTTTTGTTATACAATTAAATCAAATTAATCAAACATTACAGTCATCCATCAGCTTTCATAGAGACACTCAGGTACAATATTTAAAGCGCTTTTGTCAGACTTTCATCCTTTTTTACAACTCGTCGGCGTCTCCCCTTTTTGTTCGACATCATCGACATAAAAAAGTACATGGTTTGGTTCTTTGCAAACTGCAAAATTATTTTTTCTGATCTACATTACCATAGTCAAACCTCTCTATCCCACTTCCTAACGTTTTTTGTGTGTAACACATTTTCCACGCTTGTTAGCGAGCGCTACGCAAAAATAAGATTTCCTTTTTGCATGAATTTGGCAAACTGTCAATAAAAAATACCGTCAAATGGATGGGTGATGGGTGCGGGGATTTAAAAGAAGTAAAATGAAGTGATATTGCTTTGGATAGATGTTATGTAAATGTGACGCAACTCTTAAAACGCTCAAGTTATAGAAAGAAATAAGAATAAAACGGCGAGAAGCATTCATCTATCCAAGAACAGCAGTTTACATCCTTTCAAAAAAGAAATATGGCTTTGTGCTACTTCACCAACATTTTACCTACTTTGCACACTTTTTCCAATGTAAAAATCAGAATGATCTTCAAAAGATTTCAATCTGATCGAAGGAAAGATAATTTTTGCTATGAAATTTAAGCGAATGAAAATGAAATTGCCAAATAGCAATTACTTTCAGCCAGAAAGTAAAACGGAGTATTTCGGGAAATAACTTTTTAAGATTTCCTATGTGTTGGAATAAATTAGATTGAAATTTTATGAAAAATTTAAGGCATAATAGAATTAACAGACTTAGCGGTTGCTTTAAAACATTTTTGGAGTAGCAGAACGCATTATGGCTGCGCAGCCCATCGAGATTTGGTTTTATGTAACGTTAATAATTATTTTAGAACTCTAAGAAATTCATGTCTTAAACAGATACCTCAGCCATAAAAACGGAATTATGATAAAAACTAGAAAGCTAAATTAATGCTTACGTTAATATTCACTTGCAAAATGTAACAAAGGTGTCTGGTTAGGTTGGTGCAGTTATCAGTTGCACTGTCAATATTTACTTTCTATTACTTTCTTATTTACATTGATGTGAAAGCTAAATGTACGCAATATCACAATTATTTCCCTAATCGCTCCATTACGTAGTGCCTTTCAAGTTTTAAATCAATGTTGTCTTGATACAGTGACTTGCAAGGCTAATTTTATAGTTTGACCTTATTGTTTAATCAACAATAAATGGAATGTTTCAGCAGTCTATTAAAAAGATTGGATAAAATGTTTCTTTGAATAACCTAATCAAAGTCACTTCAATATCATTTCATGACGTTAGAAATAGCTGTTCAATAACTTTGCATACATTCCAAAGAGGCAAAGGAATGAGAGGTGAAGTGGACGCCACCTGCGTTCTGTAGAAAGTCAAGAGAAAGCTTATTTTCTCTATAAAGGAATCGGAGAAAAGGCTACATAGTAATAAAGCAAGAATCCTCCTCGGGATTCCAGTTAGTGTCCTAAGGAACGTGGTTTTGACAGCATCTCCACCTTTTCTCTGCTTTCTCTATCAGTGCAAAGTGATTTTTCAATCTTTAAATCCAATTGAAACATTTCAAAGGAGAAAGTCGCAGTTGCAAAGTTTGTCTAATGCTTTTGCTTAATCCTCTGGCTCAGCCGCTGTGTCCGTTTTTATTTGGTTTGATCGAGACAAGAACATTTTCTTCATTCTAAATTAAATTTTCCAAAAAAAAGTAAAAATTGGAATATATTGACAGTTAATTACACGTTTTGCCCTCATCTGCATCTAAATCACAATCTTTTTACTCAATAAATTATTTTATTTACTGAAGTCCAGATTGCTCATTTCTACTTACAAGGTAAGCCTTGAGAATTTTAAGCTTTTCCATTCTCCAACGATTACAGAGTCCACCGATCATTCGTATTCAACTCCGCTTGGACTTGATTGTCATCTTTTTAACCTCATTTTAAATAAAATGTAGGTTTAGAATAAAAACGTTGTTTTTCTGGTTTTGAGGATTATCATTCTTTTGGGAATGAGAAAAATGGGAATAAATTTAAAAACTGTTTGGTTTTATCTCATGTTCCGTTTATTTTTTGTAACTTGTCTCAAAGAATAACCGCTCCAAGGCATCGTTCGTCACGTAACTGACATTTTGCGTCAAGTCACAAGAGATTTACTGTAATGGGTTCTCTGATCACACCTATCAATTTCCATAAATATTAGTTTAAAATACTATTCCCATACACTATGCGTTCAGTCTTTGTTCCGCTCCTCCTCCGTTAAAATACTATTAAGTAAATATGACGTTGTCCGTTATTATACCTTGTAAATATATTCTTATTTACATTTTTCTTCCTATTAGTACATAATAGTGTTTTATGACTGTTATGTAATAAGACCCAGCTCCGTATTGACTCTCTTCTTTAAGTCAAACCGCCTTTCCTGCAGAACACAATTTGGGAAAAGCCAAGCCCACTTGTACGCCAAATCCTGACAAAAAATGACAACAGCAGCGTAAAAGGTCTTAAAAGAGTTATAAAAAATTGAGAACGTCTTACGTAACTTTAAATAAACTTGGAACAGTAAAATACTGAAAAGTAGTTATTTTTTACACTCGTCACATCCTTCTTTCTTCCACTCCCAATAAAATAAATAAATATAAATGCGTTTTATTTTGTTTTCCTCCCTTCTGATGTGACCGAAAGATAAAAAATTTCTTTGAGGAAGTAATATATCATGCTGAAGAAGGTGTTGAAGATGTCTTTTTGTCTTTTTTATGGAATTCAAGTCATAATCTCGAAAATATTCTCTTCTACACTTCCCCAGTGCGTCTCTTCCCCTTGAAATGAATATGATACAAAAACCCAGTCAAATTGTTGACATTTGACACGTCTTACTTTCCTCCTCTTCAACACTTTCTTTTCTTATATGAGATCGTCAGTTGAACTTTGGGGAAATGAAGATCTCATCAGAAGGAAATGTGATTCAGCTAAAGTTACACGAGAAAGACAAGACGAGCATAAAAACTAAAAAAGTGTAATAAATACATAAAATATACTGTCCTTGCGTGTCTTTGTTTGTCAACTTTGCGTTACGGCGGAGGTACTAAAGTTGATGAGATGCTGTGTGATATGATACGAGCTCGTATTGGATTTCCTCCACTTTCGAATTCTTTGAAATACTAGTCTGGCCTAGAATTGGGTAAAACGCATGCCATCAAATAAAATGTTTCAAACGAGGAAAAGTAAGGAATTTGTTGTGATGAGATGATCGAATGAGTTGATAAGCTGAATTGTGCTTATCTTAAAATTCATTGTTTGGAATGATATAGTCGGCTGGAGATACAAAAACAGGAATTGACATTTAAAAACCCATGCAATCTTTTATTGTAGTTTACTTATGAAAGAGTCAGAACCCGCTAGTCCAATCTGTACTATAAGAAAATCTGAGGGCATTTATAATTTATTTGTTTTGCACCAAAGTGAATCAAGATTTTATTTTATGCTCCAGGCATGACTGCATTCCCTTATGCTTCGTTGAAGCGGTTTTAAAAGAGAAACTAGAAATTTTGATTTCTGAACCAGTTCAATTCCACCGCAGCGTCCCAATCAGGAACGCCGCTGCTGGTGCGGTGCTCAAAACCACCTAGCCAAAATGAGAATTAGAAACCTCGTTCTTTTCTTGTTTTCGAATAAACGTTATATAACCTGTGACAATCTGTAATTTGAATCTTTTCTGAAGGAGAATGATGTTGAGCACGCAACATTTCACAAATTATATTACACGCGTGACAATTTTCTTTTTTTCAAATTCAAACCAATTTAACTCATTAAAACTACAATTATGTATGTTTAGCTCTGTTTGCAAATTCAAAGAGGTGAATAGTAGTTAGAAAGTCAAAGGTTTTTTTTCTTTTTTTTAATTCAAACCAATTTAACTCATTAAAACTACAATTATGTATGTTTAGCTCTGTTTGCAAATTCAAAGAGGTGAATAGTAGTTAGAAAGTCAAAGGTTTTTCCATCTTCTCATATTCCATTTCATGCCAGTGATAAGGACGATGCTGACAATGCCACAATACCACACACTTCAGCCGCCCCACCACCATCACCACCGCTGCCGTCTTTTCTAGTAATTGCAGATGTGCTTGAAAATTACTATTTTTCATGATAAAATACGACAATACATTCTGAATCTGAGAGATGTGTTGTACAACGTCCCTGAAACTTCATTTGTAGAAGGAACAATAAACTGCCTTGGGCCATAGATTTAAAACCATGTTTAAAACATGAAAAGCTGCCTATCCAGTCCTGGTCTAGATAAATCCAAAAGAATAAGCAAGAGACAAGTGGCAAGTGTTGTGGAGCCTGATGAGTTAATAGCGATTCCCATGTTGTAAACAACTTCTCCCCTTCTTACCTTTTAAACATATTCCGCTTACTATTTCGGGTACATTTCTACACACAAGTAAATAATTCTCCATTCCTTTGTAGCAGCTGCATTGTCAATACACGATTAAGAATACCTACTTTACTTTATTTCAAGCAGAGTAAGACAAGGCCACCTTTTTTTGCTCGAATGCATAATAAAATGTTGAAATTTACGTAGCGTGCTCCTCTTTGTACCCATCACCTCACCATCACAATCCTCAAAAAGAAGAGGAACTTTGCTGAACAGGCTACACATTTTAACTCATTTTCTTCTTGGATTTAAGCTTTAAATAATCTTCCACGTAAAAATGCCGAAGCTTTGAAGATTATGAAGATGATGATGGACCATGCATTTAGAATGCTTGAAATCTTTTCTGTAAGTACGATTTAACTCGTCTTCTTTTTAATACTTTGCGGCTCCTCTTCGGATGAACAAGCAACCCTCTCTTTTCTTTTAATAATTCTCAAAATTATGGCATTGTGCCTGTCTGTGAGTGATTTTTGTGGGAAATGCATTGTGTTTTGTTCAGTTATTCAGTTGTACGCACATAATCAACACCAACAGCATTCAAACGTCAATTTAAATTCGTAAAACGATAAAAAGTTTCACAAGAAAATTGAATTTTATTTTACCAGGAAAAGCGAATATTAAGCTTAAAGGTGTGTTATTATTACGATCAGTCTCATCATCATCATCGTCATTTATTCTTATTATTATTGTTCTCCTCCATAATAGACAAAACTAGGATTTTTCTCCCCTTCTATTTTGTTACTTTTGCGTTGCCACTGTTTTTAGTTGCTTCTGGTAAACTTTTTTGTACGAATTCCCTCTCATTCTTTATAATTTCGCAGTTTTTATGCAGTAAAGTTGTGTTGATCGCGGTCAAAATAATTTTCTTTTAACCTCATTATTATTATTACCTGACATCCAATCCTTCTCCAACTTCATAGCAGATATTATTTGTCTCTGTTCGTCATTTATTACACATCTGGTTTGACGATTTCCAATTGAATATTTCATCTGAATAGTAATTTTAAAGTTGTTGAAGGAAAAGTGGGAATGATCACAGAATCTCTTTATATGCTAAAATAATATTCAACAACAAAATAAAAGCCCTCTAGGGTGTCATATTCAATACTCATGTTTTACGAGTGTTGTAAAAATATGATAATTTTTTATTATTATTAGGTAGCAAGGTTGGGGAAAAGAAATTGCAGTAATCAAAGTCAGTGTGAGTTTTAAAAGGCTGAATGAAACTCTTCAATATAAAGCTAAACAGCAACTCCAAATATCTACAAATATCGGCATTAATAACCAAACGAAGAAGAATTAGTGCCGTCTTTACTTGTGACAATGTCTGTTTCCAAGTTTTAAAAAGTGAAGGAATGTGTGATTGCAAAAAACATTGATAATTGTTGATTAATTTTTAAAAATCACGTCATTCAATTTGTAATGCATGATTACTCCATTTCTATAAACGACCGCTCATTTTATCCGCATTTTAATGAGTGTTTCAGCCTTGCTCGCGAGTGAAACTCTTTGAGAACTGCGAAGATCTGCACTTCCTCATATTTCTCAATTTCATTTCAGCCTAAACAAAATGTTTCACTTGGAACTTTGATTTTAGTTTGAACTTCTCAGCAGTTTCATTGAATTCGTATGTAAATTATTCGACTATTACAAAGAAAATACACAAGAGCTGACCAAAGGCGATTCATTTCAATAAAATAGAAAGGATTCGTATCATATATCGGATCGCACATTTTTGAACAAAACTCGTGCGTTTGTAGTGTAAAATCACATAAAAAGAACAAGTTTAAACATGAAACATTGTGTAAATTTACAAAATAATAGTAATTTTTCTGTAAAATGTGAGCAATTGAGCAATGACAGTAGCATGACAGGTGTACACAACCAGGAAAGGTAACACAGTCAATAGCGCTCTTCTAACCCTCATCGTAATTTACAATTTAAACAGAAGCAAAACAGAACATTTTTTAGAGTAATACAATAGGAGCATGAACAAACTAGAAATATGTGACAATAGGTGAATAAAATACAAAAAAGTGCGAGTTTGAGAGCGACATTCACATAAAAAGAACAAGTTTAAACATGAAACATTGTGTAAATTTACAAAAAAGTATAATTTTTCTGTAAAAAAGTGAGCAATTGAGCAATGACAGTAACATGACAGGTGTACACAACCAGGAAAGGTAACACAGTCAATAGCGCTCTTCTAACCCTCATCGTAATTTACAATTTAAACAGAAGCAAAACAGAATATTTTTTAGAGAATTACAATAGGAGCATGAACAAACTTGAAATATGTGACAATAGGTGAATAAAATACAAAAAAGTGCGAGTTTGAGAGCGACACACTCTTTTCAAAAGGATTTGTAGGGCGACTGGAAGCCAAAAAGAGAGGAGAGAAAGGATATGCCTGTCATTTTTTGTTGATCTGTAGACCAATTCCGCGTGAAATTATCTCCAATTATTCATTGTTATTACTTACCCACTTCCATTATCAGAGTTTGTTGGCTTCTCGCTGTGCGTTTTTAGGTAAAATATCGATTGAATAAAAATGCGTGAGTAATTTTAAGCGTTGTTGAGGGCAGGAGTTAAGAGGTTTGAAGGGTTTCCGCAAAAAAATTACTATTACAGGAATAAATTAACGAACCTTTAAACTACTTTATGCAAATTACTTATGCTGAAGGATTTGTTTCGTATACTACACGTACAGAGTGAAATTTAATCTAACATTAAAAAGTAGTATTATTCGTACAAAATTATGTAACAGCAGCAAGCTCATAAACAGCACTCAATTACACGTGCAGCTCAATTCATATTAGTTTCAGTGGCAAGTTATAATTGGAGACTTTGAATGTTATTCTTGATGATGATGATGAGATTGCATTTAGAACGCTGAATTGAATAAACGATGAGTAATGTGAATAGGTAGTGAAAAAATTCGCATTTTTTACGTGAATCAATGTCGAACGCTTCATTCAGTTAGCGGCAGCTTCAGCAGCAGCAGAGAATTTTCACAGTCAGTGCATTAGTTTTAGTTGGAGATGGTTGTGTGTTCCTATTTTGTAAAATGGTTTTGAAGTTCGATTGAATGACCGTTTTTCTTCTTTGATTGTTGAATGACTCAATGAAAAAATTTATCCCAGTGCAAAATTAGTTTTGACCACGTAGCCACGAAGGAATGCGGCTTTCATACACAACTTTACAGAATGACTGAGAAACGAACAAGTGAAGTATAAAAGTAGTCAATTAGCTCACCATAAAAAGGATTTAATTCAAACTTTAATGCAATTTTGAGAGAGGAGGAGGAATAAGACAGGATAAATAAAACTTGAGAAGATTTAAAAAAAGAATTTTTCATCTTAACAGTTGTCCGTGTGTGTTCATCGTATCAGTTTGTTAAAAGGGTGTTCATCTTGAAGATTATTCAGAAAAAATATTTTTATATGAAATTTTGTTTTAAAAGATCAAAAAAATTTTACAAATAGAGGCTCAATGTATTCTAATATAAAAATCTGATAAATAATTTTGCAACTCATTTAAGGGCAAACAAATTGCCAAAGCAAAGAATCAATTTTTTATTTGCCCCTTTTGATCAAATTACGTGATTTTTTCGCTTGGCCTGTGTGTGTGGTCAGTGCAATTTTTTATTCGAGTTTAGATTAAACTTTGTTTTTGTACTTTTTGTTTACCGTTATAGCGTACATCTTTGCTCATTATACAAAAGCCTAATTTAAAATGTAGTTTGATCTTCAACATAATCATTACACAAATGGAGTCAAACGGACTAACTGACAAAGTCAAAATAGTGAAGCTTTGATTAGAGATTTAAGAGATAGCCTCAGTTTTATTGCAACTCTCAACTTTTGTTACTGTATGTATTTACATAAACTAATTTAGCAAAGAGCAAAGTGTATTGCGCAACAGTGTAAAATCTAAAAGCTAATTTACTCATTAGCAATTCAACGAAGATAATGCACTTTACATTGAAAACGCCAAAAGCAATCTTCATTTACTTGTTCTATCCATCACTGTCTAGTAAGATTCTCTTGTGCAATTTCTTATCTTCATTTGTGTGAGGTGATGACGTAATAAAAGGAATATTATGAGCAGAAGCTCATCTAAATAAGCAAAGTTGTTTTTTTGGACATTTTACAAAATTACAATGAAGAAGCCACAAAGTGCCTTTGAAGTGGTGACACCATCACCACGTCCCCTTCCCACATCCTCCTCAACCCCAACCCCATCAACGGACACGCTCCGTTCCCAATCCTCGATATATTCCTCCCTTGGTAGAACACGCACTCCAGGGCCACCGGTTCCTGCCAAACCAAGCAGACCTTCTTCCTCAGCTTCAAATCCTTCAACAGTTGATCGAAGGGTTGCCACACAGTACAAATTTAACGAGCCTTTAATGAGTCCAATCGACGAGAACGAAATTTCAGTCATTTCCCAATCCCCTGACTATGGTTACGCAGGGGATGACCTAGAAAATTTAAAATTGTTCCCCAGAAGACATCCAGATTGGTTAATTAATAGTAATTATAATTCCCCTGGGAGCACACTCTCCCGCAGTCCAAGAAATCTTCCTCCGGGAAATAACGGTGATAGTAAACCTTTGTTAATTAACAACGGCAACATTTCCATAACCAGTGGAAGGAATGGAGCCGCATTGAATAAAGTTAGTAATGGAAACGGAGTCAGCACTAACGGAACTGATAGAAACGGTAAAAGTTTAAATGGTCAAGCTAATTTTTCAAGATATCAAAGCAGACGAAGAAGAAGGAGAGGTGGATTCAGAATGGAATCCTTGCAGGTTGTTAAAAATTACTCTAAAATACATAAATTCATTCAATTACAGATTGCACTGGAATGTATGCTAAAATAATAACATTGGTAAAGGGTAATCTTGCTTTGAAGCTTATCATACTTTTCTTGAACTCTCTTTCTTGGTGACTCACTACAGCTCTGCTCTTCGCTTTTCCTCAATATTTCATACTATCTTACGCATATTTATTTTTTTAAATTACTCACACTTTCAACTTCATGACGCAATCAACTCATTTTCCCCGAAATGATAAAGCCAACACGCATATAATTATTCTGCATTGTCTTGAAAAATATTTTTAAAACAATGACTTAAGCAAATAACCTCGCCAGACAGATGACATTACTCATTCGCGGGAGCATTGTAGAGGTTTCATTGCTAATTTCTACTTCTACCAAATGAATTGTGACGGGTTTATGGCAAGACGCGTGACCTTTGTCAGTTTTGGATTGAGATGAACTCGGAAATATAACGAGTTTTGGCAGCCACCAGCCAGCACAATGGCCACGCATGCTTTTTAATCATATTTTGTGGAATGCATTTCTCGTTTTTTATTGCGCAATGTGAATTTCTTAAAGAGAAACAACAAGCGTGTTAAATAAATAGTCTTGCGGGTAGAGAGGATGTGATGTGTGGTTAATTTAGTTTGATATCGAATACGATTTGGCGTGATTCCTGCCCTTTTTCTCTGATTTATCTCAACATTACTCATCCTTACATGACTTGAGCTATTGTTATTGCACTTAATTTTCTCTCAATACAAACCTTCAGAATCCACGTTTTTTTTACACTTGTCGTGCTTTATTCCCTCCCAGCTCATCTTTTCCTCTATTTCTCTCAATTAGATTCGCATAACAAGTGTAAACAAGAAGAGAGGAGAGCAGAATGTAAGATTTCAAGCGGAATTAGTAATGGTTGCGAGTCACTTGCAAGCAAAATCATGTTTTATTAAGGGAGCATGGTATGGAGGATGGTATTGATGATGATTATGTAACAAAGTAATGCATGGGTAATAGTGAATACTTCCTGTTCTATTCCGTCTGGAATTTTAAAAGCATTAAGAAGAAAAAAAAGATTATTTGTTACTTGATTATTACGAAAAAGATGTGGAAGGATAAAACCTTATTGGAAGAAAACCTTTAATCATGTTTTCTTTAAAACCAAATAAAACAAACTAACAGCGTGAAACCCAAATGCATCTAGTTCAAATCCTGTTTTGACTTATTGTGAATAGAGACAAAAACTAGTCTAATTTTACTAATTTTACGAGTCCATTTTTGTTTTGTTGTGCAACCTCTCGGTAGTAGGTTAACCAGTTAAATCTAATTTGCATAAATTATAACAAACACAAAAAAGGAAAAATGACAAAAATGTAGAGAAGAATAGCCAATTTGTTCTTTTAATGAGTGTTTAATAAGCAATTGTTTTGTTCTTTAAAAATGAACAAACAAGCTATGAATGATTATTATGCCTTTTGTAATATAGAGAAATTAGATTGTATAGTGACTAGGGATAGATTCATTTGACCACTGTCCACAGCTTATGTTAGAAATAAAAATTTTGCTATAATTTTGCACTAGGAATAAACAATATTACTTTCATGCAAATCAACAAGATAAACCACATTAATCATATAGTCTGCTAGATATAACCTTAAGTGTTAACTTGTGGAGATTCGTCTCTGTTGTCACCATTTCACTTCGCAAGCACACGCGGATACGCAAGATGATGAGCGGTTGGACAACTAAATCTTAACCAGTTTCTTTTGAAACACTTTGTAAAAAGCAAGCATATTTAAACTATTGCAAACCATCCACCTGTTTACCAATCTCGTAGCCTTCATCAGCAAAACAAATATTTATGAATATTACTCTAAAGAAGTTGATTTCTGGCGAATTGGTAACGCAATTGATTCAAAGAGGAGGAAACAAAGCAGCAATAAATTATTCAAAGGACATTAATATGTCACTTTTGAAATTTTTATTTCTTTTTGGTTATTTGACGACTTTAGGTCAAAATTAAAGTAGAAAATTTGCAATTAACAACGCGTTTGAAGCATGTGTGCGCTTGAAAATGAAGAAACGAAGGTTAAAAGATAAAAACGAAGAGATCAAACAAGTGGTAAAGTACCAGGGAGCTTACCGATTCTCAATTATGCAGATTTTTAAACAGATATTTTGAAAATTATCAACCTTCATGCAAAAAATAAGCAATAGCGTCACCCTCATGATCATGGCGCCTACTGTGAACAAAGATGACTCAAAACGCGTCACTTTTTAAAGGCAATATCTTTCGGTAATGGTCTAACCATGTAATTAACTGTCAATTCTTTGTAAGAAATTATAGTAATTCAAAAACTCGTGGTTTTATAACCAAAGAATTACAAGCCGAAGAGGCTAAAAAGTGGTAAACTAGTGAAAAAAAGCTTCCTTCTCAAATTATAAACGCATTAAAAACATTAAAGCGCGCAAAGCAGTAAAAAGTGCAAAATGGCTGTAAATTGCGGGTCTAAGGTGAGAATGAACGTTTAAATTAAATTTGCATAATCTAATCTTGATAAACGGCGAATAGTTTAGTGTTTGAGCATGCTTTATGTTGTTTTTGACTCGTTTTTAAACAAGAGAAGAAAGAAGTTCTACTTTTTGATGATGAGATGGACATGAACTGTGTCTTTAAAAAAATTTGGTTATTTTTATAATGCATTAAATATAGATTCCCGTTGAACTGCCATGTTTTTTTTGAAAATACGTCCATTAAAATAATATTTATCGCTTATCTTTTAAATTACATTCCTATCTTTATAGTGTAATTAGCAGAAATAGTTAAGCTGGATAGTTAATTTAAGTAAATGATTGGCATTTGAATGCTTTCTCAGTAATTAATGCTTTTGCTTACTAGCGTAAATTTATGTCAAATGTTAATTTAGCAATTAAAATGATTTAATTTCCAACTAAATGTTAATTTGACAGGTTATAGCATTCATTTGTGGATGCTTTGCTGGGATCCTCCTGCTCATGGGATTATCAGCTTCAGAGTGGCTCATAGCGGATGGATATAGACAAGGTAAGGGAAACAAACGCGATAAAACTTATTTCTATATTTAATTTTTATCTACATTAAACAACCCAAAACTAAAACTTGGTGCAGTTGTGCGAGAGAATGAAAACAATGCGTATCAATATTTACCTTTTTCGTCATTTTTAAATAAACATTAAGTGAATACGCAGAATGACGCCTTTGTTTGATTTGAATTGGATAGCAAATAAGTATATATTCTAGATGATTTATATTGGATGTCATTCCGTCGTAGTTCTCCAAAAATATCAATGCATTTCCTTTGTTTGTTTTCCTTGTTAAATATAATAATTGATAACAATAATTAATAAACCTTTGATCAGTAAATACTTCGTTGAAACTGTTTACAAAATAGATAAGCATGCTACGCCAAATACGCGATTGACATACCCGGGAAAATGATGAGTCATAAGGGATTATGTTATCCTGAAGGGTTGGGAGTGGCAAAAATTGACATATTTATTTCCTTTCGTAACATTTACACCGGAAGCTGGGGTTCCCAATGCAATTACAAGATGCCTTTATATATACTTAGCTATACTTTTTAAGTCCTGAAACTATACATTTTATACCTATTTATAAAAATAAGTTGTTTTACCAAAATATTACACAATGACTTCTTTCCTTTTCAAGAGTAAAATTTGACAAATGATATCGGAATGCACCTCAAAACCTCCTCAGTTTATTCACAAAAAAGTACATTTTTGTTATATTTTTCCTGTTTTTAGGTCTGTTTGTGTACTGCGTGGAAAAGTAACGCCACAAACGTGCCATTTGTTTCAGGAAATTCCGAACAGACAACGGAAGGCTGTCACAGGATTGACCTGAATTTTCAAAGTGAGTTTTTATTT
The DNA here is from genome assembly GCA_036507315.1 of Lepidocyrtus fimetarius. Lineage (NCBI taxonomy): Eukaryota > Metazoa > Arthropoda > Collembola > Entomobryomorpha > Entomobryidae > Lepidocyrtus > Lepidocyrtus fimetarius. The sequence continues at coordinate 668 of JAANSO010001817.1, read as the reverse complement.
ACCTATCTGCTCTTTTCCTTTCCCATACTATTAAACTAATCGTAAACTAATTTAAATAAATAACCATTCTGTTTTGTTAACCTTAGATTTTTAAAAAATTAAAAATGAATACCATTTTAATTTATTTTGTTTCTTTTCAGGGTACACAGTATGGGCAGCTGGATTTTTTCTACTAAGCTTATGTGTGGACCTTTTTGCAACATTGCTGACAGCCTTGGGGTTGAGATGCCGGGATCCAAATAAGAAATATAAATACTACCGTATTGCTGTCTACGTAATGGCAGTTGCATGTAAGTTGTCTTCAAAATTTGCATGCTTCAAAATGTAATGCGGGATATGATTCGTCTGCTTTTAAAAATAGATTTTGTATCTTAATTTTCTATCTGGTTTCTTAGTTTTATTTCCTTTACATTTTGATTATCTTTTTTCAAACTCAATGAAAAAACAATAATAATTTTAAAGAAAAACAACTGTGAGCTAAAAGAGGCACAAATAAAAATTACTGCACAAGTTAAACCATTTAATGTAGGTAGAGTGGATAAATAATAATGGAAACGAATAATTTTTTTGTATTTAACAGTGGTACTGGTCCTGGTGGCGTTAGTCGTGTATCCCGTGTGCTTCTCACAAATCATGGAGAAAAGTAAGTTATCTTTGCTTTATGACTC
>JAANSO010001816.1:0-15412 GCA_036507315.1 Lepidocyrtus fimetarius | reverse complement strand
TAAACATTCAAAAGAAAGCTGGGTACTTGTTTCTCCCTGGCTATCTTTCCATTTATTAGAAAAAATCTCAAAGCAAATTGCCCGTTCAGGTAGAAAAACTTGAAGAAGAAAACTAATATAAAACAAATCTTTTCAAAACTATCCACATATTTACAATAAGCACTAAAATTCAAGTAATATTTGACAATCTACTATTCCCAGAACATACCCCAAGTATTTTAATATGAAAGATTTTAAAAGTTTCTAAACGAAAATGCCTTTTTTGCAGTGAAAGGCAAGAACCCAATAGCAATACACTATTTTGGTGGCTACTTCATGGTGGCTTTGGTACTGCTCAACATTTCCAAGCTGCTCATCCACGTAATCATGATCATCAAAGTCATGGACAAATGATCCACCTACCTCAGACCAAAACCTCCCTTCCAACTCTTGTCTGACTACACAGCAAGTGTAGCCAAAACGCATTATCTCTGTCTGAATCTGAATCTTCTCCCCACATTCTCCAGCCAGTTATCAGCTGGATATTTTTTGGATAGCAGAAAAAGTAACATTGGTACTCCACTTATAAAAAATGAAAAGAGGGGAAAAGTGCAAAATAACTGCCGGGGTTAAAATTGAATGACTCTGAAGAGGACGGGATGAGGGGATTGAAAGAGCGATTCAGTTCAACTTAAGCCAAAGCCAATGCAGGGCAATACGAGCCTGAAATCGATTTTTCCGCAAAATTTTGCAGCCAAAAAAGGCGACTTCTAATTTTAAACGCGTTTTCTTCTTTTCCCATTCACATATCTTTACGGATCATCCTTTTGAAGAAAACCAGAAAGGAAGGAAGTGAAGAAAGGCCATGAAGGTAGATCTCCGCCAATATAGTATGTACATATTATACAAAGCCTAATGGGAGTGTTGGGCTCTTCTTCTGCAAAAGAAAGTACAAAGCGAGTTTGACCCGACAGCAGCAACGTTGAAGATTTTGCTGATTTCTTTAGGATACACATGTAATTTTGAATGAAGCTGCAAAAAGGGAAAAGTGAAGAAACAAGAATGTGTGTGTACCGCCACTATACTGACCTAAATTTAGGGAAAGATATTTTACTATGCCTTTATACACTTAAAATGGTATATGGTGAGAGCAAAGGCATTTCAAATTGCAAACAACATAATGTAAAGATTAAGAAAAACTATAATCTTTGAAAAAGAGAAGCAATTTTTTTGTGAAACCCTTCCCCTTTTAAGGATTTCTAAAAGCCACACAGTAATAGTAAAACGGCAGCGGTGTCTACATATCTGTATTAAATAGAAAGAATTGTATTTACAAAGACTATTTTAGTTTAGGATAGCAGCATGGAAGAAAGAGTGAAAAAGATGTGCCCTTCACTCCCATTTCTGTACCCTAGTCTTGGTCCTTAGTTTTATTTTACTGCAGTAACAGAAGTGAGGGGAACGACAAAAAACTGGAGGAATGAGAGAAAGATCCTTGAGAGTGCACATGGTGCTTTTCTTCTCTTCAACTTTCAGCTTTATTTGCGAGTGGTGGTGGGAGACACACATTTTATCATTGTCGCCGTTGCCCTTTGAAGTCTCTGTCATGTAGCCAAGAAAATTAGGGAATAAAAGGAAGTTTAGCTCTGTTTGGAAAAGCTTCACGATTAACGTTAGATCTATGGAATAAAATACAAAAGGCACAGCTATATTTTCATATACGTATTATCGTCGCGTCGTCCCCATACAATCAGTGATAGTCTATCACTATTAATTCTATCCACTACAATTTCCTACTTTTGTCCTTGTTTCCTATTTTCTAATAGACAAATTGTAGTGTGGGCGTTTAATTTTTTGGTATCTGAAACTTACTAATTTTTATTTTTGCTTATTTACCCGGAAATATTTAAAATCTAAATTAGCATTTCATTTGATCAATCATTTTTAGTTGGTTGGCTTATAAATTGATAAGCCAATTTTTCAATTTTACGTCAATAATCGAGGAGACTTGTTTGAAAATTATTTGGTGATATTATGATATTATGTAAAGATTGTAAAGTACCCAATTCTAGTAAAAATACAGCAATTTGCTTCGCTTCAAAACTTTTTACGTTTGTTTCCATTAACTTCATTTGACGGCACTTGAAATGCAACAAAAATAACAAGACAATAAATTCCCGTTTCCTTTCCTGCTTACTTTTTTGCAAGATAAAAGAGAAATAGAGTAAGTACCTCTTCATGTCTGCTTTTAGTTTTCATCTTTTCACTCTTTTAGTTCTTCCAAACTTTAAAAATATAACATTTTTCTTTTTTAAGTTCGTCCCAGTCACTTACATCCAACATTTATCTCTTTAAAACAACATAATAATAGGAATTCACTGATGTGCCAACTCTAGTTAAGACCATCTATCCTGTTTTAACCTTTTAGCTCAAATCGGGTCAGGTATATCTCCTTATATAAAGCTACATTTCCATGTAAATATCGAAAAACAGACATGATTAGAAAAGACAGCCTCTATGAAAGGAAATCTCTTTCTTTTATGCTCGTGTGCTTGTAGGCAAAGCGGAGCTACAGGTTTTTTTCTTAATTCGCCTCTTGTACGTAACACAAGAGCTTTCTTTATTCTTTCAATTCCATTTTCCCATTTCGACTTTCCTAGAAAAACAAGATAAAGAATAGACACGGAGACAAAACTTCTTTCAAATGAATATTAAAAGAGAAAGATGTACAACATTATCTTGTAAGTGAGCGAGTCATTATGTAAAGAGAGAAAGTAGTGAAAAGGAATTTTTATCTTTATGAAATGTACATATGCTGCCACGCTTCAAAAAATTTCTGTTCCAGGTATTCATTAAAATTAACACCGGAGAAAAAGCTTTTTTACTAATAGAGCTACTTTCCTTCTGATTCTCTCTTTCTAGGTTTTTTCTTATTAACTTCTGTAATGGAAGGAAGTGACCTGTCTCGGAAGGGTTGTTAGGTTGGCTGCTGAACCTTTGTTTTCATGTTATTTAGCATAGCGAGAATTGCTAACTGGTTAAATGACCAGAGTGCATGAAATAGAGATTTTGAGATTACTGTATGTGGATATATATAGTACTTTTGCATTATACTGCAAATTTCAGATCTATCTCGCTTTTGATTTGGCTTAGTGATTTTTGGGCTTCAAAAAATTATTCTCTTAGAAAAAGGAATTGACGTCAGAACATTATCATCGACATCCAAAACCAACTCACATCCCGTAATAATCATCACTGTTATTATTAGTCCCTGCCTGACATATTATTCTCTGAACAAAATTAAGTAAAGAGGAAGGAAGTTACTTTTCTCCCTCGCCCCTTCTCTGTAATCAGTTACTATGACATATAAGCCTACTCTAAATCCAAAATGAAAATATGGTGCAGCTCTTCTTCATTGGCACTATCAGAAAAACGAAAAGGTTTTTAGAAATTCTTTTATTACAGCTTAAGCCATTGTCCGTCGAGTTCTTTTATTTTCAAGGAGCTCAGCAACTCTTGCCCTAATGTTATAGAATTACCGTCCTTTAGTTGAGAGCAAACACATTGTTCACTCATCTTGTTTTGTATCGCCTCGTCATTGTTGTCCTCCTGCATTAAAGTAATTCATCTAATACCGATGATGATCCTAAACCTTTTGTGTGATGGAAAGCAACCATTGAGCCTATTCAACTTTGCCAAAAATAAATTGTGAATTGGCAATTTCCAGCAAAAATCCTTTACCATATGTTTTTCTTTCTTCTATTTTCTCACAATGCACAGATGCTATCTAATGTTATGATTATAATAAGTAATATGAATACATACGTATGGGTATAAATATTACACCAAAATGTGAAAGTATAAATGCGATGATAAAAATAATAACAAAAACAAAAAGCGGAAAGAACTGAAGAGAGCGGAAATTGTAATAGTTTCTGCAAATCTCTATACATTCAATTTCGCATTACATTTAGTCCTCAATTTTCCCCAACGTCCTACCATATTATGAATAAAAAAATAAAAAACAGGAAGTAAGCTTTTCGTTGTTCTGTTTCAGATTTTTAAAAATATATCCATGTACAATATGTGTACATAGGATCAGAAGATACAATCTCAGCAAAGTATTTTTTCTGTAATAATAATACTTTGTTGAAAGCAAAACCAGGTTAAACAGAAGAGTCAGAAAAGTTCAGTTGAGGTGTGTTTAGGTAAATCGGAGAAAGTATTTTCTCCATCATCCTTAGAAAATCCCTGCGGACTAATAAAAACATGGCTACAGAAGAAAGTGATTCATTCAATTCTGGTTAAAAGGACTATTTTGTAACAGCAAATAAGTGCTTCATTCCTTTTATAGCAGTTGCTTTCTTTTTAAGTTGCCCTACACAATGTTGCAAAAGGATTGAAGCCAATGAACGTTTTGTATTATACGTTGTGTGTTAGAATGAAATTAAATAATCACAATGATCATGAATATCAAAAGACAAATCTCCTGGCTGTGAGTTAAATAGAGAACTTCCTGTTTTCTTGCTTATAATGCATTGAGGGTGGAAGAGTGATGAAATAGATTATGTGAATTAAAGTCACCAAAGTAGTTTGGGTGTAAAGTCACTAGGCAAAGCAATCTGCATAGGGGATATGGTATATCAGAAAAAATCACCAGAGTTTTAAACGATAATGTTACGGTTTACCCCACTACGCTGGCTAGCATCCATAAAGAAAGACATAGACAAGAAAATTTCTGTTAAACTCCAACAGTCTCTTTGCTTCTAGATAGAAAGCGCAAGTCGTGTTGTTAGTGCTTGTTTCTTTGTTATAAAACAGCAAAAGAGCCGTATAAAAACTCTTAATCCAACTTTTGTTAACTCAGGCCGTATCACATTATTAGACTCTATTTCTTTAAGAATGATAATGTGATGGCGAAAACAGAAAATAGCGACGACTTTGATGACAAGGCCGGAAAAGAATCAAAAGATTATCAGTATTATGTGGAGTTGCGAGCTTTTTACTTTTTGCATGAAAAAATGGTGTCGCATTTTCCATTGTTGCAGTGCCTATAACGCTAAAAGGAAAATAAAGTTTCAAAGAAATAAGCTGCAGCTTAGCAGCAATTCATCATCCTTTTATCTCAACGATGATGACGGATATTTTTACAGCCACTTCTACTTTCTTAAACTCTTCTTTCATTATACAGTGGAAATGTAGATAGAAATCCATTGACGGCTTTGTACTAATGTAGTGCATTATATAGTGACCCCAATAGTGAAAGTTTGTTAGTCAACGCAGACTATAAAAACCGTCGAGTTTCGAGTATATATGATGGTAAAGATAAATGGTACCTATTTTCCAATGAGAGGAAAAGGTCCCATCGTCTTTCTTTTCTTTCTTTGGCTAAAAATAGACTTGCTCCACTTCTGCTGCAGTTAGTGCTTCCGTAACATAATATTATATGTTAGAGGAATAGGAAAAATGTGAGAGGAATTTAGAAGAATGAAACTTTTTTATTTTTTGAGAGGTAGTCAAAAGAAGGGAAAGGAAGTATGTAGTAGTAGCTTTGACAGAAAATAGATTGCCATTTTGCCCAGTTTTTCAACGACTTTTCTTTTACTTCTTGCCAAGCTAGATTAAAAGTTGAAGTAAAAGTTGATAACCTGGTTTTTAAGCATTTTCATTATTTATTTATACAACCACTTCAGTTGCCTTTCTTCACATCTTTACAAGTTAAAAAGGAAAGGAGTAAACTGACAAGATCAAGGATGATTTGGATTTGCAAGAAATGAATAGAATGGAGGTGGAAAGAGTAAAGCCAAACTTTAGTACCAGTCCAGCAGGAGAAAAGTATTAAAATGATGAACTCTGAAAGGAGGATTAAATATTTTAAACCGTGTAATAGAAACAGAGAAAGTTGTTCAACTTTTCAAATGCATGAATATTTTTGTTCTCTTCATCTTTGAAATATGAGAACAGAAATAGTAGAAATTAATACGAATAGAAGAACACTTACTGAAAAATGTTATGTACGCAAGCAAACGCAAGAAAATATGATAAAGGGACACTGATAACTGTAGAGATTAGTTGACTAAGAAAAAGTGTTTTTGGATAGGACTGAACAAAGCTAAGTAGCTTTTTCTTCTCCTTTCTTAATCCTCACGGTCTTCCCGTAAGATCCCATTAAAGTATTACTGCCTGCATACAGAACTTGTTGTCTGACTAAACAGCAAATTTTAAATGATAACACACAAAAATGTGCTTTAATTAAGAAACAAAAACATCAGTCTTATCATAAATATGATTATGCAGGGATGGATTGATTTACGCATTATGCCTTTCACTTTGCTGTATGTACTATACCGCTTTGATTTTAGCGTTGAAGGAAACTTTGCAAACAAAAATATAGGCTTCTCACATGTGCACCATTTCCCCTTTTTTGGCTATTACGCCAGTCCTTTCGTGTTTTTCTACTTTTCTTTAATCATCTCTGTCCCTCACTTCAGTTTCATTGTAATCAGTCGAACACACCTTTGTTAACATCATTGCAACTATATATTTATTACTATACTGCAAACTACACACAAGCATATTTAGTACTATTAGCACCAGTTGTTTTACTACGTTCAGGTTAAATATTAGTTCATTTTATATATTTCATTTTCTTTAGAAACAAACTCAAGGAAAGTATCATGTCAGTTTTTCTCCCTTCTCATTCACTCTCTATGGTATGAATGAATGTTTGATAAGAGCTTTACAAGTGATGATGCTGCTGCTGACTTGAGAGACAGCCTTGTTTTCTCAAGGGATGCCATGTCATGTTGTAATATATTTTGTTCAAGTTGTTTTGCTAAGCTGTTGGTTGATGGGCTGATGAGAAATTGGAAAGCGTAAGACACAGAAAGAGGAATTTCTTGCAAAAATAAAGATCCCAATTTTGAGACGAAGGTTTTCTTTCTTCTTCAAACTTAAATTAGTTTTGACTTACTTGACATTGGACACAAAAATCGCTTTGTACTTTGTATGGCTTCTTATTGCAAAGTAAGTTTGGGATATTTAATTTGCTAAAACTTTTCCTGTTTACATGACTTTCTTCCTGTATTCAACCTAATTGAGTTTTTAGCAAATTAGTAACAAAAAATTGAGGTGCCCAGAGAAAATTAATAGCTTATTTTGTTAATGAAGGCATAAATGAGAAGACAGAAAATCGATACTTGTTTAACTTTGCTAAAATCGTAGAAGGGACAGGAAAGTAATATTTACATTATCATAAGTAGATATAACAAATAATTGTATTTTTATGGAACCTTTTCCACTAACTTTGTCAACATTTCTTCCTAACCATGTGTAACAGTTGAAATGGCTACTGGTAAATATTTTTGTTGATATTACAACAGGTTGTTTATAAACATGAACCGAAGGAAGCAAAACTTTGCTATTACAAATTGAAATAATACATAGTTTCAACCTTCATATTATCATAATTAGATGGAGAAAGTAATCTAATTGCATAATTATATGCATTGTTTCTCGGCATTCTCCAACATTATTTTCTTTGAATATAAATACATAAAAGGAATGTGACAAAGGTGATACAAATTTCTTTAAACATAGTTTGTAGTGTACGTTACAAATTTATATCTACTTCGAACGCGTCCATGCCGCTCCCTTGCCATGCTTTATTTTAAATGTTTGCTTGACAAATTACACATTTTCAACTACAACTCGGCAAAAAATAAAATCCTGTTATGTTTCCAATGACCTAATTTATCTTTGTAAAGTACTAGAAAAAGTCTTCCACTATTCCCGACAAGTTAAAAGATCCCAAGTCTAGACAAAAATCTTGTACACAAAATTGAATGGCTTATGGCTCGGCTGGAGTTAAATACACATTTCTGCACTTTCTCCTTTCTTCCTTACATTTCGACTTTAGTTTTCCCATTCAGAAGCTCTATTGAATTGAAACTGCATATTTTTCTCTACCGTATTTTAAAAGTTGATGATTCCATACATGAGTAGTTTTTTAAGGCCGGAGCATCGCCTTACGTCTTCTTTATTACCCCAACTGCCATTGTTGAGCACAAAATGAATGAGGAATTCTATGCTGCTTTCCATAGTACGTATACCTCACCAAACCCATCTATAAGGTATGCATGTATTATCAAACAAGGAATGGACAAACTTTCAAAAAATCATTTTACACTTAAGGAATCTTTCTCCCGTTTGAAAGAGAGAGAAATGATATGCGCGATTAAAGCCATATTTCATACCATGAAAACATGTTGGTATTACTACTAAAAAACATGGTACGATCCTTAAAAACGAAGAAACTAAAGTAAGAAAATATTGAAGAGAATAAATCGCATCATATTTCTTTAGTAAGCATGCTAGAGAAAATTGGAATGAATATTTTTTATTTCGTGGGTTGCTAGAAAGTATAATGGAAGAAGAAAGAATAAAAGCGTAATGATTCGATGAATGGTTGAATGAAAACTAAAAATCGCTTCCCTATTTTTTATTGTTAATGAGTTTTCTCTTTCCTTCATAGAGCCAAAATCTTTTTTATCATTTAACAAAAGATCCTGATCACAAACGTACACCTTAGACGTAAATGCTATGGGAAGAAACATTGGAGTCTGAAATGAAATTCTACTTTTTTCTGTCAGAATCGATAAATGTTAAACTGCAATTAGCCAAAAATTCTAACTGGTTAGGTAACTTTGACATTTAATGGTGTGTACAAAAGACGACACTCTGAGAGTGCTTTTACTCAACAAACATAAAAGTTTAAACACTTTGAAATGTCGTCATATTATATGAAAGCGTATTCAGTCAAAATAATTTAAAATTCACCTTAAAATTTAATGGAATCTAGACAGATGGTATTTTATTCAACAGGCTTTGTTCAATCCATCTGCATCCCACTGATCCCACGCTATTACATAAAACAAGTAATTGCTTTTTCATTTACAGCGCTTTTGTTTTNACAGGCTTTGTTCAATCCATCTGCATCCCACTGATCCCACGCTATTACATAAAACAAGTAATTGCTTTTTCATTTACAGCGCTTTTGTTTTTTCCAATTTGCAATATTGCAAACTAAATGCATCGTGTATGATGCATCCTCCATCAACAGAATCGTAAGAGCAAAATTAAACCGTTTCTTTAAGACTTGGACAAAACATTAAAACAGTTTTTACGATTTTACTCTACTCTTCTATTCCAAAATGGGAATAAAATTGAAGAAGAAGAGGCCGGATGGAGGGAACGAGACAGTTGACAATTTATTTTTCTAATCTGTATCGCTGCAGGTTACATTAGTCTGCCACTGCTGGTGAAGCTGCGTCTACTACTACTAATAGTAGTAGAACTAGTTGTAGACTCAAATAGAAGATGATGATGAGCACTGACTGAGCCGAACTACCAAACCAAACCAGCCACCAAACGCCTAGAAAGAATATGCAAGAACCTTCTTTCTCACTCCCATCATAACCACTAACATTATCATCATCATTTCACAACTCACATCACTTCCTTTCTTTTTGCTTATCCTCTTTCTTTCTCTTTCTATGCATAATAATACGTAATGTGAACAAGGCTGCCCCGAACCAACCGTTTTGTTAGCTATTCACTATAATTTGAAAATTTCAACCCAATTTTATATACATGAGTTGAGTGTAATATCAAAACCATATTTAAAATGGTTAATCGATCTTTCGGTTTTCATTTCCATACAGCAAAAAAAACTTTCCTTTTTATTATTTCTCTCCTATTCTTTTGTTATCCGAGTTAGTATGAAAGGGCGTTGGAAAATGATCTTTTGCTATTGCTGCTTTTCCTTCTCTTTCATTCCCTCCTGCAGAGTTTGGATATTTTTTTGCACTGCACCAGCTGCAAAAGCACAATGATAAAGGAATTTCTGCTGTTGCAAAACAGGAGAACTTTGAGGTTTCGTTTCTCTCTGTCCCCTGTAACTTATTTGGAAGACTGAATAGATAAACTCAAAATGCTTTGCTACGGTTTTTATTGTGTAATTTTAGTTATTGCTTCAGTTGAGGTAAAGAACCTTTGGAAAAGTAAAATTTCTGGAGGGAAAGAATTTTTATTAAAAATTTAAATAAGTTGATACACATGCAAGTTGCCAGTGTCGAGTAAGGCTGGCATAATGTAGTAATTTGCTTTAAAAAAATTAGCATAAAATAAAATATAAAATCTGGCTACTTCTCCCAATCTTTTGCAATCTTTCACTGTCAATAAAAGTTTTCACGAAGAGAAAGTTGAAAGTTATGCCAAGAATCTTTTCTTTCTAAATTATTACGACACCTTCATTTGCACAACGAATACTAGTAATGACTGAGAAAAATAAACTACATTTTTGTCATATTATCTTAACTAGTTGATACTGCAAGAAAAGAAAACAGAACGAAAATGTGGGAATGATCTGGAAGGGTTAGGTTACACAACATCAGTAGAGTTCGTTTTAATGGCAACTTTACTATCATTGTTAAAAGGCAAATGGAGACGCAAAGGAACAGAGGAGCCAGTTAAATAAAAACTGATTGGGAAGATCATTATCCGGCAAGTAATGAGATTACTCCCACGTGGATACCAACATTGCAATCCCTTCAAAACGGATTTTCTTGCTTTATCTACTATATTATGTATAATTCTGTTATTCTGTCTTATTTATCTGTTTGTCTGTCATTCCGTCATGAAAAAAATTTGCTATGAATTTTCTAAAAGCCTGTTTTGACTGATTGTATCATCGGATATTCAGCTAGTTTGGGTACTTTAATATTTACTGAAATGAATTTATCAATGAATATCTGTCAAAGTACAAAATTCACGATAATCTTATTAACCAATCTTTTATCAAAAGGTGAAAATCGGCTTACAATTTAACTGCAAGGGTTAGATTTTTCAATTTTTGATTTACAGGCGGTCTAATTGGATTTAGGTCTTTTAACTAAATTTAAGATTAAGGCAAAAATATAAAAAGCCAACTTGGCAGAGCAAGGATTATTAACTTTAAAGATGGATTTGTTTGTATTACTGAAAAATGTACAACCAGAGCCGCTACTAGTGTGTACTGTTCACACTTTCCGCTTATAGTAATACCGAAATCCCATATTTTATCTCTTCTAGATTGGTATCCCATTCTCCATTTATTTTCCTCAATTCTCATCTCATTGATTATCAGCAAAATAGAAATAGAAAGCAACCAAAAATTTATGGGAGTTATTGGATCATCGCCAACTCTAGGAAAGCAAGTCACCACGCTATGTGCAAGGAACCACAGAAATGAGAATCAGCCATCAGCATCGGCATAGAAGAATAGTTGGGTTGCATCTGGAGGAAGTAGTAAAGCGGAATAAAATTAAAGACTATGCTAATATCAAAAGACAGAATAATATATTGCTGGAAAGAGTCTATTAATTGGCTTGGTTTAGAAGAGGTCGCCATTTATTCATTCAATTCCGGACAAAACGGGATACAAAAACAATAGAAACAATTTGATTCAGTTTTTGTTCCATTTCTGTTCTCCATCAATAAATAAAAATAGAAAAAACAGAAAGTATTGTGAAATTGATTTCAGAGGAGATTTGCAAAATATACAAGATTGGAAAATATACGTGACACAGAAATCAGCTTGCATTGGGGCCTTGTGCAACTTGCTTTCTATTTTGTGGAGCATTTAGAGCTTGCAAATTAGCAAATTACTTTGAATGCATTTGACTTGTTTCCGCCTCCTGCTATCCTATTTTCTGCGAGTAAATAATTGCCCTTTAAGGCCATGAATCATAATATGCTGTTTTGCAAAGCAGTGACTGAATATTGCAAATCGTTACGTCTGTGTGTCTCAAATTCTTTAATTAAACACAATTTAAGCACAGTCTTTACGTGAGGGGATGCTTGAAAATGAGTTTTTGTGCTAAGCGATTAACTTTCAAGGTCGATTTTTATCGTACAATAGTCTCTGCAAGTAGTAATTACATGAAAAATTGAAGAATATAAATTGCATTTTTAAATAAGTATTTTTGCATATTTTAGTATGGCTTGAACAATTACTTTATGATCTTTTTGTTCCACGTAAACATAGATTATTGATATGCTAGTTTCCTTTATAAATTTTCATTAAAAATCTAATCAATCGTCCGAGCTACATTTCAAGTTCATTTGTAGTTGTAGTTAAATAGCAGCTCTGCACTTTCGTTTTTATACTCATTCTTCAAATTTGCAATGTTTTTGACATGTCTGTACTCAGAACCCAAAATTACTCGTGAATGCAGTATTTCTAAATCACAAATTCAGTTAGGTGACTTACATTTGTTGCGCTGTACCGTTTGTTTGGAAATGTTTAGACCTGAGTTATTTTTAGGCTGTAATGTGCACTTCTAGTATGCATAATGCTAGTGGTTGAAATATATTCAGCTAATTCAAGTATGTCAAGAATAATTAACATATCTCATGCAACTCTACTGCCAAACACAAAGTTAGAAAATTTGAATTAGATTTTTTATTTCAACTTACAATAAAAAGTCCTGTTCCCAACTGGGATTGGGTCCTTTCACTTGCACAGTAGTAGATTTTACATGTTGAAGCTTTAGTATTACGTAAGAGTTCCATTGACTTGCTGTTGACATTTTCCAAATTGAGTAGAGTTTAACAAGGTAGGAAGCAGATTAGATGAGATTTTAGTGGCGTTTTCACCGCCGTCACCACCATCGTTGTAGATATTGCGTTTGTTTTTTGTTGGAGTCATTCCGTTTTCATTTGATTTCACAAGTATGTTTACATACGTAGGGAGTCACAAATGTATCACGGTATGTTGTTGACACACCGTTCCCATCATCAAGTTTATAAGACGTAACCGGGATCAAGAGTGGGACATATCACACATCAAATTAGGGCAGAAGAGCAAGGAAAATAAAAAGAAAATGAAACCTTGCATGAGTTTATGATGAGATATCAAAACCGGAATTATTGTGAAACCACTCATAAAAATATTATGGCGTGCAGGAAAAAAACTACTGGAATGAAATATTTCTATACTATATTTAGGTGAAGATTAAAGGAACACTTGAGGACAGTCAAGCCAGCCAATTCGAAATTCCAAAGGAACAATAAATGCGAAACGGAAAGGCAAATGCAAGAAAATCGCAAACAAGATAAAATCTTTTTTATTGTTTTAACTAAAAAAACTAGTACGGAAACGAATATAGCAAAAATGTCATAGATTTGCAATATTTTGAAAAAAGAAAGAAAAATAGTAAAAATTTTGAATTAAGTTCTTTTTATTGCACCAATAAGTATTATTTCAGAAAAGAAAGTAGGTGGGAAAAGCCTATACAGGAAATACTAAATGTTAGTAAATTATTTCATTGCTTTTCATGAAAGGTCGTATTCAATTTTTTGGAAAAATTGAGTTACAAAGAGGTAGTAGTTTGTTCTATCTATACTGAAATTAATCCTCGTCCAATCGTCCTTATATTTCCTTACAATTGGTACTTGACTGGTACTGTTAGGTAACGCGTATTAGGAGCAAATAAATAAAAGCAAGGACAGAAGCAGGGAATATTGTTCAGGTTACGCTTTAAAGACGCTCCTGCCAATTTAGCTTACCTTGAGGTCCCACAAAACGCGCTTTCTTCACTGTAAAAAATATAAAAATACAAATATTAAGTCAAATGCTTTAACAACATGCAACCTTTTTTAAATTATATGGGGAAACATTTCAAATCGCAGAATAATCGAATTTCGAATTTAAAAAATGCAGATATGAAATCATCAATGACATTTAGATTAGATCATTGTCGGTGCTCCTATACATACATCTTTGGTTTAATTGCATAAATCAAACTGACGTTAATGATGAGATTGAAATCTATATCACGTTAGTATCAAAAGCTATTTGCTTAATAATTTTAAAGATATTTCTTTAGTTAACAATATTACATTCACTTCAAGTAAATGTTTACAAAGACTAGTGGAACTCTGACATTGCCCCTACAAAACAAAAAACACTTTCTACTATTTCATCTCCACTTCATTTTCAAAAGAACTAATTTCCTCTTATAAAAAGAGACCACTTCTATTTTACTACTTTTAAATAGGAACACAATAACTTGACACTTGACAAGCCGGTTAATGCTACGCTACCTTACGCTGGAGCGGCACTACAACTTTGTCAGTGGTCTTTTTACTCCTACCAAAGATAATTCAATTGAATACAAGCCGTAATTAAATTGTCTACTGTGTGTGTCTATTTACTGTGGTTGTTCTAGTGGCAATGCAATGGGGTAGCCGCTATAAAATAAATGAAGCCCGCTTTTCTCACTCTGCTTCTATATCATTTTCTTTGTGGAAAGTTACAAATGGAAAGTATGATACGAGAAACAAATTGCTTCTAAACACGACTATTTTTTGCAATTTCTTTTGTTCATGAAGCTTTTTAATTTCATTATTTGTTTGAATAGCTTCTAATTTATAGTTCTTTATGTGGGGTGAGAGTATAATTTAAATAATTTTAGTTCTACAAGTGGAAATTGTTGTCAAATTTTTGCTTGAACTATAAAGTTCATATTTATTTTTTAAAAAGGTTCAAGATTTTCCAAACAAATACATATACTTGGAAGGGTTCCTCCTTTTAGTTTTATTGAAAAATAAAGAGGATTACATACCTGTTACGCTGAGTAAGGACATTCTTTGATGGCTCTCAGCAGTTGTCAATCCCCGCTGCAGATCCGTGCTAAAGTATACATAAGGAGGCTGATGATGATAGTAATGCCAACAACAATAATGATGGAGAAGATAAAAAGTTACTTCTGGATTATTTTTTCTTTCTCCCTTTTTAACGTTGTTTCGTCTTTCTCTTTCTGATTTTTCAGCTCCTTTTTGTATTTTCTTCTTCTTTACTACTTTTATGCAAAGCAATAACTGATGATAGTGAGTTGTTGTATGTAAATGATGTGGGAGTTTTTGATCCTTGGAAGCAGTAAACTTTTGGGTATTTCCCACTTGATCCGACTTTAGAGGATAATAATGTAACGTGATTTTGAGACTTGTTTAACCTTTACATTTTGGGTTTTATTTTATTGCAGAGAAGCATTTGTCGAAATTAAAAATCGGAGGGAAGCACTTTATTTAATTATTTATTAGCAATTTTTAAAAATTATTTGCAAGAATTATCTCAAGCAATTTTAGTGTACTTTTGTATTATTATTTATCCACCAAAAACTTTCAATTATAAACTAGAATAATATCTAAACTTACGAAAGAAATTTGTTTGTAAAATTAAATATTTTTATCAATTGTGTCTTTTACTATCTTCACCGTTTCGCTATGCCATTTTCTACAATCAATCGGCTTCTCTTCGCTCTCTCATTTTTATTTTTTGTAATGCTTTGTAGTAATAACGATAAACCACAATAAACGAAGTCGAATATGG